>JAKVIS010000118.1:0-142316 GCA_033119425.1 Bufotes viridis | reverse complement strand
AGATTCTAACATATAAAGCAGTAAAACCAGACTACAGAAACAGTGCTGCTTTGTGTTTTAACATAATCCCTCTTGATGGACAAAAAAAAGGAAAAAAAAAACTGCGTTATTAAAGGTTTCCAATAAGCTTACAATTATTGATGGGGGATAAAAAAAAAAACAACAACTGCTTTTCCTGAATATAAAACAAGCTCCAGAACAAAAGGTCTGATCTCCATTAATCTGTGTGTTATTTGGGGTAATCTTTTATCACAGTACAAATCTGAAGCTGAGTGCTAATAGAGAGCTTGAGGAACAAAACATTTTTACAGCTTTTGAACAGGTTGGGACCCAAAAAAAAAAAAGGAAAAAAAAGAGCCATTTTAACATAATTAAAATGCAGCTCTGTAAAAATAAACGAGCCATTTACTGAGCATCCAAACAAGCCGTTCCATACGCTGAGCACGCTCAAACGGTTTACGGCAGAAAAACATATTGGGCCTGTTAAAAAGAAGCCATTGTTCAGATGAAATGGAAAGCCTTTGTGGACTCCATGCATTAACTATATGGCATAGTGTAAAATAAACATTTGATACGTTAAACAGCCACCATAGAATTTCCATAATTTCTGTTAAATAGATTTGTTCACTGCTTTCTTATTTAAAGGGGAGACAAGCTCACAAACATATGTTAGGCATAATTACACCAAGAATCATTGGAATTTCATCATTTGTATAATATGCAAGGCTGTGCAGCACCAAAAACATCAGATCAAGCAGCAGTTAAAGGGGTTTTCTGAGATACTGATGGCATATCTTTAAGATAGGCTGTCACTATCAGATTATGGGGGATCGATTTTGGGCTCTCATTCAGCCATGTGAAATGGCCGCAGCTCTCCTAAATAGCCGATCGGTGAGTTGCCAATCAATATTCAGAACCTGGAAAATCCCTGTAAACGTTAAGCTCCTCTTATGATAGAGTTTTTGTAGTACCCCTTAATTGTCTGCTGCTATCAGTATTAGTATGCAGAGTGGCAAATACAGCGCTCGGCTATGTCCGGCGCTCCCACAGAAATGAATGGAATGGCGCCACGCATTTCCAACCAGCCACTCTGTCCATTTCAAGGAGGCTACACAGGGTATGGGGCCACCTTTCTCATGATCGGTGGGGATCCAAACGGTAGGGCCCCAACCAATCTGATGGTATCACCTATCCTATGGATAGGGAATAACTTGTTATAACTGAAATACCCCTCAAAAGAAGATCTATCATCATTCCTGACATGTCTGTTTTCAAAAGGCTTGTGTTCCTTCAATAGTGTACAATGTGCCTCATTGAGAAGAGGAATGGTAACACCCAGTCAATTTATTCATACATTTCCAGAAGCAATGACAGGAATAGGCACAATGAAAGGTTCTAAAAACAAGTCATGCACAGGGGGTTATCCGACTATGCTCACATCTCAAAACTCCCTGCCGGCCCAGCACAGGCATGCCAGTACCCTCCATTTTTGTTTAGAATGGCCAGCACTTCAACGCTGCAGTCAATCCCTGGCCTCAGCAGTCACCTGCTATACTACTAGCATCATGGTTCCCATCCCTGAGCCTGTATAATGCACTCTAACTGCCAATACAAGATCACTGTGGACAGGGCATTGCCTCCTACAAGCTTACTCATCTTCTGTGGATCCAAGCATAATTAGGTGATTGGGAGAAATGGGCTATGGGCATAGTCGTTAAGCACTGGTCAGGCACTGGTGGTAGTAGAAAGCTAAGGCACTTCCTCCTGAGCTGTCAGACTCTGTGCGGCTGCAACGGATGTGTGCTATATTATATTCAACGATTTTCTGGGAAATTAAAGGTTGCTCAGGAAAGACAAGCCTTTGTTTGCTGCTTCAACAGTGGGGGGTCTATGGGAAGGATTCTGACAGGAAACTGTGGCTTCCAACTGCAAATCCTGCTCTCGCTCACCCTCCCTATTTGTGGTATAACTTAATTGCAAAGAACCCAACCACACCATAAAACGAGAAAAGGCCAATGCGATAGTGAATGGGAGATAGGCTCCAGCTGTATGAAGCTGGTATAAATTAGATAACAAGCAGGCAGCGCTCGCACACAAACATCCTATTCTTCTGCTCTTTATTCAATGCTTGCCATTTCCATTTCTATAAACTATCATTTGCAGCAAACAGCCACACCTGATAGTAGTTCAGAAACAATGGAAAAGTATTACTAATAAGAACTCATTAGTAGCCGGCAGCATGCAGCGGATGCCAGACATGTGCACTATCCAGCCGTGTGCCGGATTTAACACTATACTGAGAAGCCTATGCTGCCTAAAGAACAGAAAAGGGTAGGGAAAAGTCCAAAGATAGACGCCTGGTGAATGACAGGTCAACACATTGATATTTATTGGAAAACTCCTTTATTCAAGTATTGCCCATATGCTGCGAGAAAAATCACATATAGTAAATAGCAATGGCAAAGAATATATATAGTTGTTATTAACAGATGAAGTCCACAGTTTATTTTTAACTCTCGACCTTTGCAGTGCCTTGTATATACATACATACATACACACACACATACATTTACACATATATCTATCTATCTATCTATCTATCTATCGCCCCTCTGTAGTGCCATGGCTCCCTTAGTGTCCTTAGTATATATAACGCCCCATAGTATATACAGTATATGTCCGCATAGCACGCCCTGTATACATGCCCCCATAGTGGTCACACACCCCAGTAATGCGGAGGGATAGCATAGATGCACATGGATGTGTGAATCCAGCATAACATAACATATTTATCTACAGGGTTTAGTCCCATATAAAATAAGTGTGTGCTTAATAATGCAACATGTGGTGCTTTCACACATGTACAGATGTAAAAGGCCCATGGAAGTCTATAAGAATGTTCAAAATAGCTATGCATCCACATTGCATCTGTATTTCAAAGGAGCCATCTATTTTTAATTGCCTCCATCAACATTACAGATCTAGAACACATATGCAATCCTGGTAACATAAGGCTGTTATAGTATGCATAATACATCCACATAGTGAATTCATATTAAGTACATTTACAGTTCTAAGGCTCAGTTCACACGGCCATAATATGGTTCCATGCATGAGCAACAGATTTAAAGGGTCACTGAGCTTTCACCAAATGTTTGATAAGTCATAGCGACATATCAACTGTTTTGATCTGTGGGATTCAGAGTGCTGAGACACCCACTGATCGCTAGAACAAGTAGAAAGAAGCGCTCACATAGCGCTCTCTCTCTCCTCACCGCAGCAGGGGAAGCTAGATGGACTCAATAGAAAGTCCATCTCCTGCAGCAAGGAGCGAGGGTGCACTATGAAAGCTCTTCCCTCTCCTCGTCTCTCCCCCGAACTGATCAAAGCTTCTCAGTGGGGGGGAGCTCAGTGATCCCTTAATGCCAAAGACTGTATCCAGTCCCATCCTGTAAAATTCCGCTGCCCACCTATTGTTGAAAGTTTTCTACCTATTGACAGAAATAGTTAAAAAGAAGTCGGCTGCCCAAAGGGGAGGGGGTGGTGTGGAGCTTGCAGCTCATGAATACGAGGACTCCGTCCCAGGCTTGTTATGCCTCTAATAAAAAATGTGCTTTTATGGAAACCACTGTGAGAAGAAAAAAAAAACGACAACCCACTATAATCAGGTTGTACATCACTACTTTATACTGCCCGCAGATAGGACAGCATAGAACGGGCGACAAATTCCATTTAATATATTTATGTCTAGGTTTAAGGGTGTACTGTGCACAAAAGAACCAGACAGATGCCTTCTGATGCAATATACTTTATATCAATTAAAAAAGAGTTTTCCAAGGCATTTTTACTGATGACCTAGCGACCTCCAGTAGCGCTGCAACCTTCTCGCAGCTTTCCCTAGGCCATGTAACGTCACGTTTATTGGTCACGTGGCCTAGGCACAGCTCAGCCCATTGAAGTGAAGGGGGCTGATTGCGATATGAAGTACAACCGCTATACAATGTATGGCGCTGCGCTTGGTAAGTACGGAGAAGGCCGCCAGCACTCACAGGAGCACCTGAGCCTTTCCAAACAGCTTATCAGAGAGGGTCCTGGGGGTTGGACCTCACCAATCAGATACTGATGACCTATCCTGAGGATAGGAGAATGGGGTCCTCAGTAGAAATATCTTGGAAAACTCGTCTAATGCAAATCTCCAAAAACAGGAACAAAAGAGACACATGAATTAGGTCTAAGTTGGATCTGCCCCCCCAAAAGAGGGAACCATGGCAGGTATGCCCATGACTTGAATTTTATATGGAAGCCCTTTTAGGTGCAAAGCAACAAAGCTGGCAATGGGATTTGTCTATATGTGAGTCAATAGTGTAGTAGTAGCCATGTTCTGTCCAGTTCTTACCTAAAGAATTGTATTAGCCATAGATATGGAATTCAACAAATGGTTATACAAAAAAAAGTCCTCTAGAGCTGCAATTTATCCTTCTCATTTCTCCAAAAACACAAATTATTCTACTGAGCCAAAGAAATTGACAAGATTTAAGAGTTACTCATAGTAAATAGTAAAAAAAAAAAAAAAAAGCGAGAGAACCTCCACCAAGGCAGCACTGCCAAAACCGTTCTCACAGTGTTCCCTGGCACCCACTAAAAGAACCTCAGCCTTGTCGCTTCCATTGTCACTGGTTGTGTGACACAGAGCTCCTCTGGCCTTGCTCTGCCAGAGGCATCTTGACATGAAACATCAGAACTGCGAGTCTGGAGTAGACCTAGTCTGAGAGCAGGACACAGACACATTTGCTGTTGACAATTAGTCTTCATGGCTATTTCTTCAGAAGTCTATTACGTTTCTTTTATTAGGTGTCTGTTAAACTGCTTTAGCAGCGACCATTACATAACATTCCTCCAAATTCTATTTTCATATAATTTTCAGGTAGCATAAAATGATAATTAAAAGACAATTGGACACAGCAGGCTATCAAAGCACTGCATTGCAGAGCAGCCTGGTATTCTTTATTAATTTACGGGATTGTGGAAGTTGTTTTTAACCATTAGTGATATAACATCCCTTGAGTTATCCTATTTTTATCGATATAACCTACATTTGACTGACAGAAACATCATGCACGGTCTATTGAACACACTATGAAGAGCAGTCACTCAAAACCTAATTTCACAATGTCACTGCAGAAATTGTAAAAACATCTATTTCCAAAGGCAAGAAAAAAAATCACTGGTTTAGGTTCCAATTAGGATGTGGAAAATCTGAAGTGAATGTATGGCAAACACCAAATATTAGAAGTTCAAAAAGCCACAGCATGCCTTTATATACATTACATGTGAATAAGGTTTTAAAAACCCTATGAATAAGTAAAGCACTGTACACATCTGAACATGGCCTTTAGGCTATGTCCACATCTGCGTTATATGGTACAGCTGGACACCGCCAGGGCCCACAGGATCCTCATTTACCATAACAAGATCCATTGGGTTTCAGCAAAAATTTCGGCAGAAAGCCCCAACAATATCCGGCTATGCTGGATGTGGTAATTCCAATAGTCTGCCCCTCTGCTAGAACGTAATATAATACCATAAAGAGGTTTCCCAGGTTTACTATGGTTTTTAACAGATATGTGGTTGCTTAACTCATCTCTAAATTTACCCACATATTATAATTTTTTTATTTGGACTCCTGACCTGTTTTACCATGTAAACAAATCCATCTGGTATGTAGCACTTCCTCTTGCTGTATCCAACCAATCCCATGATGCACTTCTTCAGCTAGTTTATAGCTCCTCCCACCCAGCTAGTTACATAGGCAACCCTTATCACTGTCCCTAAATGGACACAACCACAGGAAGTTAAAAAAAAAAGCTGCGTGGACATAGTCATGTGACCACAGCCCAGAACGGAAGATAGGAACAATAAAGGTAAAAGAAATACATTATAAACTTACAGCTACCTTCATAAATAATTATTTTATAGGATGTTTAGGGAAACCAGAAAACCTCTTTAAAGGTGGCTATCCCACAATGACAACTAATCACCTATCCACAGGACAGGTGATCCTGTAAGTGTGTGATCAGTTGCGGTATGCAGATCATGAGAATGGGGATCCCTTTTTCCATTTTTAATCATGCAACTCTCTATGGAACTACTGGAGATAAACTGGTGCTGTACTTGGCTATCTTCGGCAGGCCTACTTAATTAAGAAGATAGAAAGACAGGCATATTTTTATTTTTGGGTACTTATAAAGGTTCATATAGCTCACTGACACATATTAAGTGAAGTTCCAGCTGCCCGGGGTTAGTTTCAGATGGTGCGCATTTTAATTAAGAATAGGATACATGCAATTCCAAACTGTACACATCATGTTCGTTTTGTGTAATTGGATTTCAAAATCTGCCATACCACTTCAAATGTTGAGACACAGAAATGCCTGGAGTATATCATATAGTGTGAAGGCATTCCACAGCCATTTCCTTTGTAGAACAATCCACACAAAAGAAGATTAGGTCATCTGTTAACATTTCCAATGAGAAAGGACTGGGGAATGGCAAAATAAAAGTATAGTTGATGAAAGAACCTGCAAAGGGGATCATAGTATCTAATCAAGGGGAGAAGACAGCAATGGGGGAGGGTTGGCAAAATCGGTACATTGAGACATGGAGAAGTTACCTAAAGTGTCCAACAAGGCTGCCGTTTTAATTTCTTTCAAAAGGTTGTTCATCTATGTTACCTTGCACTAGTTTTAATAAATTATTCCAATATTGTTTTCTGGGACCACAAAACTGATGGCCTATCCATGGGTAGTGGCCACCAATAGCAAATTGGTGGAGGTCTAACTCCTGGCAATCATCTGACTGAGGTGGCACAGTCAGTGCTTATCAGGCACTGCTCCGTCCTTTTATTAGTAGGCGTGCCCAGTACTACAGCTCGCTGCATCTGAATCAAGAAGAATTGGACTGAGCTGCAATACCAGAAACAGTTACTAGTAATCCGGGATACCAGATGTCAATCCCCTGTAAACCTCATATAGACTGCCTGTCCTAGGAATTGGCCAACAATTTTGTATTCTTGGCTGACCCCTAAGTGAAACGTATGGGGACAAGAGATGGCTGTAGCGACTGCTCATCCCCATACTATAGAGATAATTGCTGCATGCGAGTGCAGTTCTCATCTCCGTGACAATCAGGCAATTATTAGGAACGTTTTGCTCATTCCTGATAATTGCCTTTTTCTGGGGTGATAGCGAGGAGCCATTTATTCTCTATTGGGACTGCTGAAGATAGCAGACTACCACGCTTGGCTATGCTTGACCTGCCGCTCCATTCATAGGGAGACACTGGGCCCAAGTTATCCCCTATCCTGCTTCCACAAAGACTGTTCTGGGTCAAACTTAAAATAGTTAGTGGTAGTATCTCAACACTTTTCAGCTGTAATTCATTCAAATTGGAACAGGATCTGGAAACTTCGGTGCAGTCTCAGTCGGGAGGCATTATTCAGCAACAAGCAAGAACTATATTTAGATATGTTTCCATGTGCTAACAGCATCGAAGGGCCATCCGGCCGGGAAGCATTTATAAGGCAGGAAGGTCCGATCTGATCTCAGTTTTATTGCACAAAGCACTCTACTCCTCCACTGGCTCCAGTTTCATATCTCATGTGTTGTTTCTTTCCTTCTATATACATCAACTCCCTTTAGAAACCTTATAAATTAAACAAAAGTCTTCCTAGAAACCATAGAATGTAAATACCGAGGACACAATTGTTAACATCAAGTTGTGATCAATGAACTTTAGTCCAAATGTAGATATGATGAATTCTCTAAGTTTCCAATCCAGTACTCAACAGGAAAGATTCGCTCCTCTACTACTACTTTACTACTCTAAACTACTCAAATGCATATAAGTACCAGTTTGTACCAAAAAACACTATAATCAATCGTTGTAAATAAAACGGCCTGATCTGGATAATCCACTTTCCTGATGTCAAAGCTTCACCACGTCAGAAGATACATTGTTAAGACAACGCAAGCTGTGACACTGACAAAGTATTACGGAGGCCAAAGGACACATGGGAGCGATGGTGACTGTTGGCAGTCAACGCTTAAGGGTACGTACACACGGAATGGATATATTGCTGAAAATTGAGTGCAATAAATTTGTAGCACAATACAGAAGCAGCAAAGTGGATTTCAGCGAATCTCATCCATTCAATGCTGAAAAAAAAAACAGAGTACACTAACCTGTGGTTTTAAATCCACAGATTTATTCTGTGGATTTCTGCCACAGCTTTCACCCTTTTGCAATGCAGGAAAATTCGCACTTAACTCACACGTAATTTTACTACAAATCTGTGGCGAAGTTTCCATACCAAAATTCTTCCCATGTGGGCATACCTTGAAGGGGTCTTCCAGTTTGCATCAACATCCTATAAAATAATCATTTATGAAGGTAGCTGTAATTTTTGTTAATCTAGCTTTTTCTAATTTCCTGTGATATTATGTACCGTACATACAAGGTATGTAACTAGAGGGGTAGGAGGAACTATAATCTAGCTGGGCTGGGATGTATATGAGGTAAGCAACTACATGAGCATGGAATACCCCTTTAAGTATATTATAACAAGTTTACAGCGGTTTTCTAAAATTCTGATATTGACAAACTATACTCAGGATAGGTCATCAATATCAGAAGAGTGGCGATCCCAGATGTTGGACCGTTTATGGACGACTGGGACACACACCAGGTGTCGACAATTTGAGGAGGTCACAGTGTTCTAGTAAGTATTGTGACCTCCTTGCTGTGCCGTACATTGTATATGTCTGTGTTTGGTATCGCAGCTCAGCCCCATTCACTTCAATGGGAGTGAGCTACGCTTAGGCAAAGTGACCGATGAACGTGACATCACTGGCCTAGGTAGAAGCTGCGGCACTTCAGCGTTTTCAGACTGGAGTCATCCCCCACTGATCTGATTTTGGTGACCTATCCTGAGGATAGGTCATCAGTATCAGAATCTTGGCCACCCCTTTTTATTTTCTTTACAGAAATTTGAGAACCCCTTCTGTTCATACGGGTTGAGTTGTAGAATGCAGGACATTTTGCCTATGCAGGAATTATGCTCTTACTGTAACAGGTAAGATTCAAGCAAATAGGATCCATATCTCTCCTTCAAGCTGATAGCACCATTGTTAGGCAAGTGCCTTTCAATGTGGAGAAGGAAAGAAATGACAAAATGGAACTAAGGAAGAGCAGCCTCGGTATCAGAGTGCTCGAAAAATAAAGCCTTGGTATTGTATGCATTACAGAGAGATGAAATTGTACACAATAGCCTGATAGCTATTCACACCTCACTAGAGCCATGCTGAACGTGGCCACTCTAATGCACTTCAGCTGCTACCGTGATACTGGTTTCTAAAAAGCATGTAAGGGAGCTCAACCAATACCAAATACTGTAGACATTCACACACAGTGCCATATTTGACAATTTTAACACCTAAAACATATTTCACTTACATTTCTAAGTGCAAAAAAGCCTAAAAACATATGGTAAAGAGCGACAGGTTATCAATTTATCACATGTAGTGGACGGTAGACCAGCACAGCTATGCTCAAAAAGATACGTGCTACTAAAAATGCTTGAAAATAGCACACACAGAAAAAGACAGAGCAAGGAAGTCACAAAAGCAGAAAACTGAGTTTACTGAAGGGGGCAAGAAAGGGGCAGCACAGATTAATAATCTCTACTTATAGTAGTACGACCGTCTCAAAAAAATGTAGGGGGTCATTTATCAAACAGAAATGCATCTAAATTAGGATTATCCCTGACGCAGATTGCGGCGCAAAGGTCCTTTGTGCCACAATCTGCGACTTCACCCCGCTCTAACGCCAGGTCTAAAAAAGTAGGTGGTGGTGTGTGTGGGGAAGGCCGGCTCATTTACTATTTTCGACGCCAGTTTTAGGCGTAGAAAATGGTCTAAACGTAAGACAGCTAGGAAGCAGTCTTACATTTAGAAGTGGTGGAGGATCCGCCAAAGTTATGTAGAGACCGGCGCTTCTTCATAACTAGGGCGGATCCACCACCGGGTATAGCTGTTTTTAAAACAGGCGTCGAAAATGCAGCTCTAAAAACAAAAAGGTGCCCCTTAGGCCTCATGCACACGGCCGTTGTTGTTTTGCGGTCCGCAAACTGCGGTTCCGCAAAACACGGAAGCTGCTCCGCGTTCCGTTCCGCAATTTGCGGAACGGAACGCGGCCCATTATAGAGATGCCTATTATTGTCCGTATAACGGACAAGAATAGGACATGCTCTATTTTTTTTGCGGGGGCACGGAACAGAGCAATGGATGCTGACAGCACACGGAGTGCTGTCCGCATCTTTTGCGGCCCCATTGAAGTGAATGGGTCCGCGGCCGAGCCGCGAAATATGCGGCTCGGACGCGGACCCGAACAACGGCCGTGTGCATGAGGCCTTAGTTTTATAACTTATTTGGGAATTATTTTTGCAGAACTATTCAATTGAAAGGATGTCCCAAAGCCCATACCTATGCATAGAATCGTAGGATTTTATTTTTGCATATACTTCCATTACAAAGCATAATATACTATGCTTAACAGTACAGTTAAAAGGTTATCCCATGAATAATGTAATGAATCAAAATCATATAGTACATGACAACCTCTTTCTAATAGAGCTAGAACCAGCCCTGTACCTCACATAGATCCAGAGCGACCCATTCATTTCTCCAATTGTTCTGTTCTGGTTTATTTCAAGTTGTCAGCTTAGGGGGGTGTACTTTCTGCTGCAGCTGTTGGCAATTGAAGGATGGAACTGAGCATGTGTGACCTTCTCAGTGAGCAGGACGAAGAAATTAGAAAAAATATACAGCAGGTGGCGCTAGACAGATAGATTTCATTGACTAACTCAGTAGTTATAATACATTTTTAATTACATGCAATTACAAAAGTATTTAGATCCCGGTGCTGGTTTGAAAACTAAAATTTTTTAATGGGACAACCCCTTTAAGACAAAGATATACAGGCCAAACATATCCCTAGAAGACACTGTTTAAGACTATGTTGGGCTAATGCGGGTATACGTTTTTTCCCCACAGACCCATTCACTTCAATGAATTACTCTTGTAGGAAAAATGGACAAATAGCGAACATGTTACAATTTTTTTGGGCCATTGGCCTGTGCAGAAAATTGCTTATGTGAAGGTACCCATTCAAGTGAAAGGGTCAGTTTCAGTCCGGGTGCTGTCCGTTCTAAACTCAGTCAGCACCGGGATGGAAATTTCAACAAATTAGTCTAAGAACAGTAGTGCCACAAAATAAATTAAACATTGCAACATTTCTACAATGTATGGCACGCAGACTTGTCACCAGATTGTCTGCAGTGCACGTTCATACCTTCTGTGCACTGTGCGACATTATTCCTTGCGCTGCCACAAATTTGGAAGCCGTCACTAAGAACTTTTTGACAGAAGGTAATGGGGGTGAGGGAGACAGCTAGAAAAACACTTCTCTCTCCCTGTAGGCAGGGAAGGGGTTAATAAACAATGGTCCAATGTTACTGAGCTTCTGCAGCACAGACATCCCCAGAAGTGGAAGCTCTTGCTCAGTGTCCCGAGTAGATGAAAGAACACAGTACATAAACTAACACGGGCAATTTTGGTCCCTAACAGCGGGTCTACGGGTGACAATGAAAGGGTTAAAGGAAATCTGTCACCAGTGACCTCCCTAACAAACTGTTTACATAGACATATAGCCGTACTTCACCTGATTAAAGTGCATCTTTTCTTTTATTGATCCGAGGCTCTGTTCCAGAGTTATGATACTTTTTCTTAATATGCAAATTAAGCCTGTGGTGTTATTCAGGGCGTTACCCCTTCATCAGGTGTACTGTGGGTAGCCCCTTCATCAGTGCTTGACAGGGCCAGGCAGTAGCAAAACAGCAAGCCCTCATTGCTCCAAAGGCCTAATCTGCATATTAATAAAAAGCATCATTACTCAGGAACAGGGCCTTGGATCAACAACAAAAAAAACCCTGCGTTTTGGTCAGGTGAACTACAGCTATGGGTCTATACAAACAGCTGGATAGAGAGTTAGCTGGTGAGTTTCCCTTTAACCCCTTCACATGTACGGTGGATGTTGGGTCTTTAAAGATCTTTAAAGATGGCCACCGCTCCGGAATGGAGCAAGTGCCATAGGTAGCAGGTGCCTGCCGTTTCATACAAGAGACACCTGCAGCTGATGTCTGAGATCAGTGGTAATGCCGATCACAGAAAATTAACCAGGAGCCAGTAATCCAAGCACCCGCTTCATAAGCAGGAAGGTTTCCTCCGCCCAAGGCGGAGATTGGGGAAAGCGCTTCTTGAAAGTAATGAGCCTCTACTAGGCTTTCAGGCTCATTACTTTTATATTACAATTCAGGTCAGCATCTTGCGGCATTGAATTGCAATATAGCTATTTCTGTACAGGATAATGGAGAAAATTACATTATCTGATACAAATTGCAATCTGATGATTGCATGTTGTGGTCCACTAGGGGACCTAATAAAAAGTAAAAAAAAAAAAAAAAGGAAAAAAGAATTAATCAAAAAAATTATATATTTTTAAATCACCCCCCTTTCCCCAAATCAAAATAAAAATACTTAATGAAAAGTAAATTAATATCATGGGCATCTTTGTGTGTGAGAACTGCCGTACTATTAAAATATAAAAAAAAAATACTTATCCCAAATGGTGATAACGGAAAAAAATAAATAATGGCCACTTCGCCATTTTTTCATCTATATAAAAAGTGATTTAAAAAAAAGGCATACACACCCCAAAATAGTATTAGCAAAAACTACAGATCAGCCCGCAATTTTTTTTTTCTAATTCCACCCCATTTGGATTTTTTCCAGTTTCCAACTACATTCTATGCAATATTAAATGGTGGCATTAGAAAGTACAACTTGTCCCGCAAGTGTCCCCCCAAGTGAATGGAAAAAAAAAAGTTATGGCTCCGGGAAGGCAAGGAGCGAAAAATAAAAACGGAAAAATCGCGAGGACGGGGTTAAAGAAGCGTATAGCTAAGGCTACTTTCAAACTAGCGGCAGGACGGATCCGACAGGCTGTTCACCCAACGGAACAGCCTGTCGGATCCGTCCTGCTGCTAGTTAACGTGTGCCCCCGGACTACCGTTTCGGCCCCATTGGCTATAATGGGGGCGGGCGGAGTTTCCGGCAGAGGCACGGCAGCGCACGGCAAAAGGCGGTCGGAATAAAACTACGACATGTCCGACATTTATTCCGGCAGCCTCTTGCCATGCCTCCACTGGAACTCCACCCGGCCTCTATTATAGTCAATATGGCCGGAGCGGTAGTCCGGGGGCACACATTCCCTGAAACTAGCCTAAAAAAAAAAAAAACTGCCACACAAAACCTTTGTATGGGCTGATTGATCTGCACATGGCCCTCTGTAGGGCACATCTCAGGAGCAGGAGATCCACCTTGTCTGCCTTGACATGTGGAATGATAAGCCGGCCAGTCATAAATATGGGAGCCGATAGAAGGCAGGCAACCACACAGGGCGAGCGAGCGCACTTAAGAATGCAATAAATGTGTTCACTTAGAACACTCTGTCCTGTCCACAGAGAGCGATATGGATTTAAATGATTGGCCTGGAAATCGCTCAATTGCTGGTAATGGATTCTGCACTTTATCCCAAAGCAAAATAGGTCAAGAGTTCGAACTAATAGTTTCTTGCACTGTTTTCTCTGCTCTCATGCGTCACTCACAATATAAAGATCCAGCGCATATGCTAAAGCTATTAAACCATATCCAAAACTAAGAAAAGTGTTCAAATAACGTGCTAATATGTGCAACTTCACATATCTATGAAAGTGTTATCAGTAAAGGGAACCGGCCACATTAAACATTCAATGGGATCTGTATGCATCAGGCTATAAATGTGGTATTACACTGTCCGATCTCCGGGCAGTTCGAGCACCGATGGGTGCTAATCATTCATCGGCACTCGTTTGCACCGGCCTGATTACACAGGCAATGAATACTGAACATGGGAGGAATGATTGCTCCTGCAGTTTTTACTCCCTCACTCTCTTCTATAAATGATCAGCAGCACTTCCCTGATTACATCTATCCTGATGAAAGATGCCCATCAGCCATGGAACGAGCATTTGATCGTTCATCATCTGACTGGCTGCTCGATTATACATGCCAATTGGTAATGAGCCCGAAATCGGCAAGTCTAATAGGACCTAAACAGACAGAATATTACAAATATATATATATATATATATATATATATATATATATATATATATATTTACACAGTACAGACCAAAAGTTTGGACACACCTTCTCATTCAAAGAGTTTTCCTTATTTTCATGACTATGAAAATTGTAGATTCACACTGAAGGCATCACAACTATGAATTAACACATGTGAAATTATATACATAACAAAAAAAGTGTGAAACAACTGAAAATATGTCATATTCTAGGTTCTTCAAAGTAGCCACATTTTGCTTTGATTACTGCTTTGCACACTCTTGATATTCTCTTGATGAGCTTTAAGAGGTAGTCACCTGAAATGGTCTTCACTTCACAGGTGTGCCCTGTCAGGTTTAATAAGTGGGATTTCTTGCCTTATAAATGGGGTTGGGACCATCAGTTGCGTTGTGGAGAAGTCAGGTGGATACACAGCTGATAGTCCTACTGAATAGACTGTTAGAATTTGTATTATGGCAAGAAAAAAGCAGCTAAGCAAAGAAAAACGAGTGGCCATCATTACTATAAGAAATAAAGGTCAGTCAGTCCGAAAAATTGGGAAAACTTTGAAAGTGTCCCCAAGTGCAGTCACAAAAACCATCAAGCGCTACAAAGAAAATGGCTCACATGCGGACCGCCCCAGGAAAGGAAGACCAAGAGTCACCTCTGCTGCGGAGGATAAGTTCATCCGAGTCACCAGCCTCAGAAATCGCAGGTTAACAGCAGCTCAGATTAGAGACCAGGTCAATGCCACACAGAGTTCTAGCAGCAGACACATCTTTAGAACAACTGTTAGGAGGAGACTGTGTGAATCAGGCCTTCGTGGTAGAATATCTGCTAGGAAACCACTGCTAAGGACAGGCAACAAGAAGAGACTTGTTTGGGTTAAAGAACACAAGGAATGGACATCAGACCAGTGGAAATCTGTGCTTTGGTCTGATGAGTCCAAATTTGAGATCTTTGGTTCCAACCCCCGTGTCTTTGTGCGACGCAGAAAAGGTGAACGGATGGACTCTACATGCCTGGTTCCCACCGTGAAGCATAGAGGAGGAGGTGTGATGGTGTGGGGGTGCTTTGCTGGTGACACTGTTGGGGATTTATTTAAAATTGAAGGCATACTGAACCAGCATGGCTACCACAGCATCTTGCAGCGGCATGCTATTCCATCCGGTTTGCGTTTAGTTGGACCATCATTTATTTTTCAACAGGACAATGACCCCAAACACACCTCCAGGCTGTGTAAGGGCTTTTTGACCATGAAGGAGACTGATGGGGTGCTGCGCCAGATGACCTGGCCTCCACAGTCAGCAGACCTGAACCCAATCGAGATGGTTTGGGGTGAGCTGGACAGCAGAGTGAAGGCAAAAGGGCCAACAAGTGCTAAGCATCTCTGGGAACTCCTTCAAGACTGTTGGAAGACCATTTCAGGTGACTACCTCTTGAAGCTCATCAAAAGAATGCCAAGAGTGTGCAAAGCAGTAATCAAAGCAAAAGGTGGCTACTTTGAAGAACCTAGAATATGACATATTTTCAGTTGTTTCACACTTTTTTGTTATGTATATAATTCCAAATGTGTTAATTCATAGTTTTGATGCCTTCAGTGTGAATCTACAATTTTCATAGTCATGAAAATAAAGAAAACTCTTTGAATGAGAAGGTGTGTCTAACTTTTGGTCTGTACTGTATATAGTTTGAAAAAAACACAGGCAGCACCATCCAAGGTTAGTACAGCGGGTTCAATGTCCAACTCCGGGCTCCAGGTATTGTCCCAAAATATAAAAAAAGAAAAAGATCGGACTGCACTCCAATTCGTAATCCAAAAGTGTAAAAACTTTTATTGACCCATCGGATGGCACAAGTTGAGGGGGACAGGGGCCGTTGATTGACATCTATCTCTGTATGCACACTCAAATGTGGAGGTATGTCCGTCAATATGACCACCCACTGGACTCCATACATCAATCGTACAGGTCTTCCTACTCTATAACACGTTGCCTGCAGATTGCATTGCATTTTCAATGTTCAGGTTCCCTTAAACTACCATTACACACTTAGTCTTTACTGAATATGCTTTCCTGAATTGTTTGTTTAGTGAAACCTAAATACCGTGACTCCTTTGGTCATATGCCGGGTGTTGCAGCCAAGATCACTGTTTAGCCCCAGCCTAAAATGACTATAGATCTAATATATAAAGCTGAGTGTATGTATGTGTGTATGTCCGCTAAAGGAATCCGCACAGTCGCATTTACAATCAGAAAATTTGGCACACAGGTACATCAGGTGTCCGGGAAAGGTTTTACATTGGATCTCAGCTCTCTAGCACGTACCGCTCCTGAGATATTCCCAAAAAATGCAATAGCCAATAGAAGTCTGGTAACATGACCCTTATCAGCCATTAGAAGCTCGCAGGCCCTTAGTCACCACATACACAGTTTCACACCAGATTTCCATAACAACCCAGCCATTTTTCTTTACTGCTGTAGGTCAGCTTTAAAGGGGCAGGGCACTGTGGATGACACTGTTAAGGGAGCAGAGCGCTGTGGAGGTCACAGTTAAGGGGGCAGGTAGGGTGGTTATTCAGGCCACCCTCAAAAGATGGACTTAAAAATCTCACCCCCAGGTCCCACTAAGCCATGTCCCCTGCCACTCCGCAGAAGACGGGGATTGAAAAAATGAAGGTAACAATCAACTTGTATCAGCTGCAGGCGTTGGAGGGAGGTCGATTCTCTTCCTGCAGCTCATACTCAGACAGCATAGTGCTGCTGTCTGAGAGTGAGTTGTTCAAAAAAACATCCCTGAATCCATCCAGGCCCTGCGCCGGACGGAGGACAGGGAGTCTGAAAGCCGGGCTGTTCGGCCTAAAACAGGACCTCTGGCCACCCTAGGGGCAGGCTGCTGTGGAGGTCACAGTTAAGGGGACAGTCTGCTAGGGAGATCAGTGTTTAGGGGAAGATTGCTGTAGAGGCCACTGTTAAGGAGACAGGGTGTTGTGGGAATCACTGTTAAGGAGATGGGGTACTGTGGAGGTCACTAATAAAATGGCTGCCACTGTGGAGGTCACTGTTAAAGGGGCGAGCTGCTGTGGAGGTCACTGTTAAGGGGGCAGGCTGCTGTGGAGGTCACTGTCAAAGGGGCGGGCGCTGTGGAGGTCTCTTAAGGGGGCAGGAAACGGTGGAGGTCACGGTTAAGGGGACAGTCCACTATAGAGTTCAGTGTTAAGGGACGAGGTGCTGTAGGTCACTGTTAAGGGGGCAAGGTGTTGTGGAGGTCAGATTTTAAGGGGACGGAGCTCTGTGGAGGTCACTGTTAGGGGGGCGGGTTATTGTGGAAATCACTGTTAATGAGACGGGGTACTGTGGAGGTCACTAATAAAGGGGCGGCCGCTATGGATGTTAGTGTTAAGGGAGCAGGCCGCTGTGGAGGTCACTGCTAAAGGGGGTACTGTAGATGTCACTGTTATAGTGGATACTGTCATTATATTTTAACAACACACACAAACATTAATTGAAACAGATTAAATATACCCGCGCGAAGCCGGGCCCTTCTGCTAGTAAATAAATAGTTGCTGAAAACATCTTTTCCAGCTCACAGTTATCAGTCTTGGCTTGTCTAATTATATGCCATTCTGGAGACTTTTTTGTGACCCTGCTAACCTTTCTATCATATCATATCTTTAGGTGGCTACTGTGACGGTAGTGGGTGTAGAACCACTGTGTTAACCAAAAGATATTCACCCTTTAACCTCGGTACAGGGATCTGGACTTTGCTGCAGGGAAGCCTCCAGGCTGCTATCTCCTGGAATATTCTCTGTGTGGTTAACCACTGACTCACAGACAATAGTGCAGGGCATCGAGAGGCCGAGCAGAATCGTATTCAGGGCAAGGTCAGGGCTGGCAGAGTGCATGCATGGAAAATGGTCCGAGATCAGGGCAGGCAGTGAAGGGTCAATATATAGGTCGGGTAGCACACAGTAAACAGGCAGACAACAGGATACAGCACACCTAGCAAGCTAAGGAACCTAATTGCTCAGGCATCCTCCCATTGGGTTGCCAGCCATTGTCTGATGAAGACTAGGGTGCACACACGCAGGACCTTTAAGAGCTGGGGGAGTACACGTGCCCTACAGGCAGGAGGGGGTAGGCCTTGCCGTAAGCAGGCTGCAGCCTGTGCGGTGTGCCAGAGCAGACTTGACTGAAGAAGGCAGCGTGAGGCTGGTCCGGATCGCAAGAGGTGAAAGGAGCAGCGGCTCACAGCTGCCACTGTAACAGCAACATTGACACCCACATGGACTATGTAAGGGACACATCTCCATTGCTTCCACAGAAGAGGCTTTTGCTGATTTCTGGAGTCAGTGCTTAGTCTTGTGGTCTCTTCTGAACAGGACAAATGAAGGTTGCAGGGAGCTAACAGAGACAAATACAGGCTGTAAAAATTCCAAGTGATTATTTCCCACAGAAACCATACATCTTGGCTGTAGTTGTTAGATATTACAACTAGCTTGACAAGTAGGTGACTAAAGCATTGGACCATATGATATCTATATTAACATATACAGCATTTTTCTATCTGAATTTGAAATACTAACATCAAAGAGGAGTCAATCTACCGAGTGGTGTAATTTCAACGAGTTAGAAAAGTTCTTCTGATCTGTCGTAGATTTATAAAAGCCACTAACTGCCTTACAGAAAGGGAACATTTAAAAGACACCTTACGACCAAAATGACTTTCTGAAACCACGACACTTCTTGCTATATCCAGCTCAAGACAAGGGCCCAGTAGGAAGCTAATAGTCTCTGCATATTTTATGTTAAAATGTCTTGAGAATCTCATTAAAGCCAGACTGCTAATAGACAGTCTTACCCTTTTGAAGAATTATTTTTGCGTCATGCAGCAGAAGTTATATTTAGTATGTAAGGTGCAGACAGGAAGCTGGGTATTGTGGGAGCCAAGGTTTCTCTGCCTCACCCGCTCGTGAACTCGAGTAGGATACGCAATCAATAGTTACAGTTTCCTGTCTCATCCCCAAGTTTCACCCTTTATAGGATGGATAGGTAGGAAAGTGCAGTCTGGCCAGGAATCATTAATAATTTCCGGGGCAGAACAGCATTCATCCCCATTGTCTCAACAGTCTGGCAGCAGATGAATCCTTTTGCTTCTGGAATCTTCGCCTCTGGCAGAGCTATGATATTACTCTTAAAGGAATATGGATTCTTCAAGAAACATACAAAAGCTGGCTTATCTTTTCTATATGAAGTATCCTCTTCTCTCTGCCTTACCTTATTTCTGTGGTCTCTCATTCTGGGATAACCAGATGACAATCCCTATGAAAGCTGTAAAAATAGCTAAACAATTTTTTTTACAGGGTCCTAGAAACATCCTTTGGCAAATCAGCCTCGTTGTGAGATTATTTTTTAGAATTTTTATGCCATGCTGCACGTCCTCTCTCCATCTATGCTTTGGATAGGTCAAGAAGTAACAGATTTACTGCTAGTTTAAGTCCGGATTCTCAAACTGTAGGGAAATTTGATAGTGATAATGAGGGTTCCAAAAAAAAGGCCAAAGGCGTATGTGTATTCAATGAGGAGAGAGCTGCTGCTAGACATTTCTAGTGGCGGTTTATCTCCTGGGAGAATCCTTCTCTCCTCTGACATCTGTCGGGGAAGCATCGGGAGCTCCCCATACACCATCCTTGGTGGGCTCAGCCAATAATATAATATTGTGTATGGGGGCCCTTAAGAAAGAAAGAAATGCTTGGAAGATGTCAGCTCTGTAGTCCATAGAACTGTGAATGCGTTCTTGGACTATAACACAGGCTGTAGTTTAGAACCACAATACTTCATTTTAGTGTTTCACCACATATTTGTTTTTCTGCTATGAAGATTGAAAAGGTACCCCAAGTCTTTCAAATGTATGTCCAAAAACAATGGTCCCATTCTCAGGGTGGTCATATAATGTACAATGTATAATGTAGACTGCCTAGTTTGCATTCGTGGAAGATGCACAAAAAGAAACTCCCCAAGTTAGGGCTCAGGGTCCGCAATGCACGGGCACTAGCTGTATGAACTCCATTTGCGGATGCGGACCCATTGACTTAAATGGGTCCATTATCCCCAACATATGGCTAAACATAGAACATGTACTATCTTTGTGCGTTATGGAGGCACGGATACGAAGCCCATAGAAGCGCTTCCGATCCATGCCTTCGCTCCACAAAAGATAGGTGGAGTCCTATCTTTGGTCGCATGTTGCGGATTGCGGACCCATTCAAGTTAGTAGGTCCGCACCACAGAATGCACACGGCCAGTGTACGTATATTGCAGACCGGCCGTTCATGGTCCACAATACAGGCACTGATCCAGTACGCTCGTGGGCATGAGCCCTTAAGCTGTATCCCAAATGACACAGCCATCAGTTTCCTCATAGCTACATGTAATTCAGTATAAAGATAAAAACGCTCCTAAACGTGAACTCAAAATAATCAGGGCCAGAAAAAAAACAAAAAAAAACTGTTCTTAATATTTGATGCCAAAATTTGCTGTGAACGCAGCCCTGGGAGACCTTCAGACCAAATTAATAACAAGAGCCATGTCTTTGTTCTTGAATTGTTGTTTTAAGGAAAATCTAGCTTAATTGGTTTGTTTAAGAAGTCGTGTTCAGCGCCCGCTTAACAGCAAAGGGTAATTGGATGTGGCAGTTGCATCCAATTGCAAGGTAACAACAAAAACATATAGTAAAACTTATTACTGTAAAAAAAAAAGACACAGAACTACTTAAATGATAAAGTCATTTATGTATCTGCAAGGGTCAGCTCCAGAGCCATAGTGTTACCTGGCCATATCATGGACAGTCACAGGTCTGGTTGTCATGTACTTTTGGACTACGCCATTATTATTCAGCAGACTAACTTCTGCACTAGCCCTTTTTCAGAAGAAAAACAAGTCTCCTCACCCTTAAAGGGGTTCTCCAGGAATGATTAAAAATGGACACCAGAAACCTGTCCTAGAATGTGAGCAGGACTGGTTGCCTACACTTGCAGAGCTGCCTATGGGGGTGAGAGGACCAGGCCTCACTACACTGCTGTACAATAGATATTAATGCTACGATATGCCATCATGGCTGAGCAGCCTGACAGGAAAACTCACCAAGTGCCAGAGCATAATGTGTAGTGAGGCCCCGCACACTCACCCTCCTAAGTAGCTCTGAGAGTAGCGGCAACCAGTCCTGCTCGAATTCTAAAACAGGTTGCACTGGCGGCCATTTTAGATCATTCATGGAGAACCCTTTTAAAAAGAGTAGCTGTAATTTTAGAATACATATAGCTTTGTTGAGTGGGGGTCCGGGTGTTGAGTTCCTTGATGATCACTGAAGCTAAAGGGAAGAGGCACTTAAGCAAGCGCAGTACCTCTTGGATGTGATCAGCTTTTCTCTGCAGCTGAAGACTGACCCAAAGAGATCCATGAACCAGTCTGTAAATAATAGGGAATGGCGAGGAAAGAGCAATCACAGTCAAAGGGGCACAGCACTAGGATAAGGCTTCAGCGATCAGTGAGGCTCTCAGCATCTGGACCCGAATCAATCGAATCTTCTCACATGACATAAGATTTCTTTGTCAATCTTAAAGAGTGACCTTATTACTCTTTAAGAGTGGCATGGATATTTTTCTCATCTTAGCAAGCAAACCAAAATGCTCAGCTCCATCATCCTCAATCTGTCCATAGATAACTACTGTGAGGAAGGAATACAGTTGGCCAACAATCCCCTTTCACTCGTTCTTCAGTAATTGTCATCAATTATTTCTGCGATATGCAATGGCTGAAGAAGAAATCACGGATGGCTAGTGTTGCATCACATTACCTCCAGCAATGAATGATTCTGATGCAAGTAAATCAGTTGGTGCAATTGGCTTTTTGTCTTATGACCTTGAGGCAGGTTAGCTTTGTGCAAAAGATCTCTGGAGCACCAGAAAAAAACATCTCTGTAGCTGTATTGGATTTTGCAATATGTCCATTTCACAGGCCACATACTGTATCTAGGATTGGAAAAGAAGGCATCTACAGTATAAGCAAAAAGGACTATCCTCAACCTGTCTTAGAACTTTGAACTAGCCTAGCATTATTTCCTTTGACTAATATGAACATTCTTAAAAAGGTATTCCCATGTCAGCTATTTATAGCTGAGTTTAAAATACCTGTCAGATGTGTTGGGCAGGTTGCCCACTGTTGCAACATCTAAACCTCCTATGCTACCCTGTATTTATACATAGAAATGTATGGGAGGTACAGACACCGCATAGCACAGCAATCTTCACTACGGTGTTTTCGTTGCGCTCATTCACCTCTAAGGGGATTAGGGAAACAGTGGTGCACAACCCACTTGACTGTTTCTATAGCTCTGCCCAACGTGGCTGCCACTTGAGGGCATTCTAATCTCAACCATAAGAAAGGAATACCCCCTTAAAAGGATTGCGCAGCGACTTAGGCTACTTTCACACCGCCGTTTTTGGGTCCGCTTGTGAGATCTGTTTCAGGGCTCTCAGAATTGGTCCAAAACGGATCAGATTGGCCCCAATGCATTCTGAATGGATAAGACTCCGTTCAGAGCACCGCCTTCTCTACAAACAGCTGATTGGCGGGGGTGTCAGTTGTCAGACCCCCGATGATCAGATTTTGATGATCTATCTTGAGGATATGTCATCAATACAAATCGCTGCACAACTCAAGTTTGGGACTCTAATGTCAAGTTGGTTCCTAAAGTGGTTTGGCCAGCTTCTAAAGTTTACAGCATTTCATCCATCCCCGGTATAGACAGAAACTGCACACATAGGTACAGGGATTTCCTGACAAAGGGCAATGACATCACAGGACTAAAAGCAGAACTATCAAATCACTGTAATACGGTCAGTGCAGAGTTTTAGTTTTTCACTTTAAAAGTACAATTGCCCTGCTGCTATCATGGTCTCCTACAATACAGCATGTTTCCTGATAAGTCATTTGGAACCTATCTGGACCTCAAGAGACAATACCACACTGTAATTTAACAAATCAATGTGACATATAACATCCCCCCTGTAAAACAGAGCAATGCGTGTAGTTCTGCATAGCATACAGAGCAGAAACAGCTGTAATCAAACCACTGAATGAGCACATCCCAAAAGACTACCCACATCTCAGCGATTTTACAAGCTTTCACTAGTAACTCAGCATCCCAAGACCAACCACATCAAATCAGCTTGTCACAACTCATCAAAATGGAGTAACAATCTCTATAACATGTTGCCACAGTTATGGTTCAATCAAATCTTGCTTCTCCGAGGATGCATGCAAACCATTGTCACATTCCATAGGGACCTCCCCTTGGCTGCATTCTCATATCTTCCCTCCAAATATTATTTCAGGAAAAGCAGAATCTTAAAGAGAATTCTGAGCTATCTAATTAGAGAAGCACGCTTCCCGGCCCTACTCAAACAAGACAATTTTCTTTCAATATAGCATTACGACAGCATTTGTTGTGACATGCACATTAAACAAAGTAACATCACATGTGCATTGTGCTTTCTTCTTTTTTCTAATCAAAACTAAAAAGAAAGTCCCGTGCTCTAAAATTACAGACAGGCTACGACTTGTAGAAATTCTAATAAAACCTTCAAGCACCCAGAAATGAAATGGAAGGATTTCAGTGCCATTTAATGTAATCAGATGAAGTACAATTGAAGACATGTAAGCCTTTCGGTAAAAGCGACCCTCTGGCTCCAGAAAAAAATAAAATAAATAATGTTAACTGGGTATTGAACATAACACTTACATGGTGCCATACTTTTCATCTGCAGATCCACCAATTCTTGGGCCCTTTTTCTGCCATCCAAGATGGCTGCGGGGCTTCTCAAACTGCCTGATGCACACTGGGCATTTCGTAGTCACAGTCCCTTTCCGCTGCTCTCCGATTGGTCTGTTCATGTGAGCAGGGCTGGCCAATCCAAGAGCAGGAAGTGACTTGGACTACTGATGCACAGTCTGATAAGAAGTGTGGCCATCTTGGATACCAGAAGAGAAGCCTGGGAATCAGTTAATCAGCAGCTGAAAAGTACCCTTATTTGGGACATTCATGGCATACCGTCTCTGGGACTTCCTCCTATCTCCAGAACCGGGCCCCCAAAAGTGAAGAAGAGCACAATTTCCTGCTGGTGGCTACTTCTCTTAAAATCCCAAACCACCTCTTTCAAGTGAAGTTTTTGATCCCCATCTTTGTACTAAAGAAGCCATCATAGAAATACTGGCACCGTGGGCAACAATCTGTATTATGTCTATAAAATATTGACCAAAATTTGTGCAACACCCATATGCATGCTGTCTCCTGCAGGGCAATACCCTATGTGTAAGGGTATTCACGGAGGATTTGTGGCAGAAATGTCTGTGATTGCCCCACAGAATGTATACAACTGTGTAGGTGTATAGGACTGAATTTCAGCCACAAACGTGCCACGTGTGAATATTACATAAATGAAGCAACACTATTTGGGATTGCATGTGATTGACTTTTTAGAGGCCTGCTTTTTAGAGCATAATTTAACTTGAATAATACTCATCACTAATGATCCCACGCCACAACAGACTTATGTGTGTAAAATGTAGCTTATAAAGGGGTTATCCCATGATTAATGTAAAAAATGAACATCAAACATCATATAGTTTGATGTTCAGTTTCTCTTTCTAACGAAGCTAGAACCAGCTCTGTACCTCACTTGGTTTCAGAGTTTGCCCCATTCACTGCTCTGCTAGATTTATTTCAAGCTGGCGGCTCAGGGGATTGACCTTTCTCGGAGAGTACGTCCTTTCTCAGGGTAGTGTCCTTGCTCAGGGGTGTGTCCTGTCTGCTGCCGCTGAAGGTTGGAACAGAGCATGCGGGTCCACCTCAATGAGATAGACAGAGAAATGAAGAAAAGGACAAACAGCAGATGGTGCTGTATAAATAATCACTTGAATGGGTTCGCAATCTGGAAGGTGTAATGGGGAACGGAGGCACGGAACCCTAAGGAAACACTACAGAGTGCCTCCGTGGGTTTTCTGTCTGCGCCTCCGCACTGCAGAAAAATAGAACTTGTTCTATTTTTTTTGCCTGGATTGACGGATTAGGGACCCATTCAAGTTGAATGGGTCTGGATCAGTCTGCCGCAGCCACACAGACAGTGCCTGCGTATTGGGGACCGCAATTTGGCACCCGTTCGTTTACATGAGACCTTATACTGTATATCTTCTTCCTTTACTGCCTTCAGTAACAGAATTTAGAGTAAATTATCTTTATTTTTGTTTTTTGGTGTGACGTTTATATTACTCAATGTTTTCTGAATTTTTTTTCTTACAAACAAATATGCGGGAAAACTTCTGAATAAAACACTGCACTTGGAACATGCTACACTGAATGGCAAAAAGATATTTTTTTTGTAGTAATTATCTGCATGATCTAATGGCTATTTTTCTAAACAAAATAACATTTTTCCATGTCAAGACCAACCAGCAGCAATAGTTTGTCCTGGTATTAAAGCTAGCTATGAAGAAAGAATCTAAAGGAAGAAGCACCCCATCAGCGGTCGGTTTCAGAGACAAGCGACTGGTTGTGACAATCCTCAGGCACAACAAAAATAAAGAGGACAAAGCCATTAACAACTTGTTCAGATCCCCATTCACTTGGAACATTCAGGAACACAACATTTTGTCAACAAATTCATTTTAAAGCAGGGAAATTTGCAAGTGCTGCTTTTCAATGAGGATGGATGGCAATTGGCAGTCCCCCAAGGGGAATACTTCCGTACCCAGCTAATGCACTGCTTATGTAAAATTGTCTTGAATAGAGTATAATAATTATCTACAACAAGAACAGGGAATAATCCTATTGATTTGAAGACAAGAGAGAAGCCTGTCAATGCCATTCCAGACAAAAATGATAAACCGTGTATCTGCCTGGTTGCTCAGGCTACATTATCCAGGTCACTGTCAGGCATATATTAGCAATGTGGAGATTGTAAGTTTTGTATGGAAAAAGATATATCCAAGGTCAAGACACAAGAAAAAGGTTTCCTAGGATAGCTGGTTATGTGTTTTAATATTTAAGCATTGCTTCAAATGAGTTTAAAAGGGGTATTCCCATCTCAGACAATGGGGGGCACATCACTAAGATATGCCCCCATTGTCCGATAGGTGCGGCTCCCACCTCTGGGAGAACAAAAATGGGGAAGGTGGTGGCCCGAGGACTCTGGGTTTTCCAGGGTCTGGCCACCACCAAGTGCTCTCCCCATAGAAGTCAATCAGAGCGCACCGTGCTTGCGCAGCCACTGCTCCCATTCATTTATGTTGGGCTGACAGAAATAGCTGAGCCAGCATTCGGCGGGCCCCTCAGAAATGAACGTCATCCACAACCTTCAGGGATCCGTTCTTGATATACGTGCACCTATCAGACAATGAGGGCATATCCTAGCAATATGCCCCCATTGTCTCAGATGAGAATACCCCTTTAAGGGTTACAGTATGTAAACCTTTGGGGGCAATTTTTTTATGACTGCATTTACTTATTTTGGGCTAAAAAAAAAAATTCAATTTGTCTTTATTAAAAATATTGAGACCTACTGTCACAAAGAGCTAACTGTTTCTCTAGCTGTGTAAATCCTACTTTCACTTTGTGTCAGTCATCTAATAACCCTTATCTCTAAATTACTAAGAGGTCATAAACACTTATTTAAGCCACATTCTTATCAGTAAGATAAGAACCTTAATGAGGGTTCATAATGTCAAAGAGCAGAGATAAGGAGCCCTTCAGTACCCTGACTGACAGAAAGAAGACAAAATCCAAAGGCTGCTAGTAGAGCATCTCAGTCCTATACATAAAAAGGGCAACATATTTTTAATAAAGACCAAATGAAAAAAATATTTTTACCTGTACAATGCAATAATAAAAAAAAATTGCCCCCAAATGTGTACATAGCCTTTAAGATATAATATCCCCTGAATCAACCCGCCTAGAGACATTATATAATTGTTGGCTTCTTTAACAACTTCCTCAATGTGCATGTAAGGTAGTTTTAGCACTGGCATAATCTTAGATGTTGTAAAAACCTATACAATTTGTTTTTCACTAAACATTGGATAAGATTAAAAAGATTTTCTGGGAGAAGAACACTGAACTATTCTCAGTGTTAGGTTATCAATACCAATTCCCAGCAGCCCCACCGAAGCTGCAGCGCTCAGATGGGCGGTGAGGCCTGCTCACAACATGCTAAGCACAGCGCCATACATTCTATTGTGGCTGTGTTTGGTACTGCAGCACAGACCCATTCACTTGAATGAGACTGAGCAGCACATAAGCCATGTGACCGATGAACGTGACGTCAGGCAGAGGATACAGCGCGTAACAGAGCTCCGTGGGTTCTTTAAACAGCTGATCGGAGGGTATAGCAAGAATCGTATCCCCACCAATCTGATATTTAAGACCTATGCGGAGCATACGTTATGAATATTTCGCTCCCGGAGACTTTTTTAATGTCTGTTTTCTAAATGCTTTTTAACACTTAGTCCACTCCTAGCTACATCTTAGTTTTAATAACCCACATCAAATTTTTTGCAGCAATGACCTTGAAATCTGCCAACTGACCATACAATGAATGCATGCAGATTACATAACCTTATTCACAGCCAAGATTATGTGTAAACTGAGCTAAATTAATGTACATGGTCTGCATTAAATAAGCCACCAAAACACCACAAATCCAATTAGTTAGATGTTAAATTAAGAATCTACCAGGAGACTTCAAGTGAAGACATCTACACACAAGAGCGGAGAGGAAGAAGCAGCCTGCATAGAGATAAACTGCTCACATGAGTTTTCTCAGAAACACTTGACTCTCCATTGCTTAAAATAACAAAAAGGGTTACAAAACTACGGGCAAATGGGCAAGATGTTTTGTAGAACAAGCTGTTCTGAAACTTCTGTGGCTATCGTCCAAATGCACCGTGACAAAACAAACCACGACCTAGACATCCTGTGATCATGTAGAACTGACTTTTTTCTTCTACTGCATGCGTATTACAAATCTCTCAGACACCAATCTATTAGGGTACTTTCACACTTGCGTTATTCTTTTCCGGCATAGAGTTCCGTCAAAAGGGCTCTATGCCGGAAAAGAACTGATCAGGCACATCCCCATGCAATCTGAATGGATAGAAATCCGTTCAGTTTGCATCAGTGTGCCTTCCGTTCAGTCACTGTCAGGCGTTTTGGCCGGACATAATACCGCAGCATGTCCGTTCAAAATGCCTGATCAGTCGCCAGAATGCTGAATCTGGCATTAATTTACATTGACTTGCATTAGTGGCGAATCCGGCATTGCGAAACAACTGAAGGACGGATCCGTCCTTCCGATCTGCGCATGCGCAGACCGGGAAAACTGTGAAAAAGACTGCAAGACGGATCCGTCCATCCGCATGACAAGCGGAGAGACGGATCCGTTCTTGCAATGCATTGGTAGACGGATCCGCACCCGGATCCGTCTACAAATGCTGTCAGTTGTCACACTGAACGGCGGATCCGGCAGGCAGCTCCGACAACGGAACTGACTGCCGCATCACTCTAACGCTAGTGTGAAAGTACCCTTAGTATTCTACTGCCAGACATTATTACCTTGGAATAATTAGAAGAACACAAAAAGCCACCTAAAGAATAAATATAATGGCTTAACCACAGAGTTTGGGGCCCTGTCTAGTGCGTTTGGTTCGGCATCCAACTGAAAAGGACATATGGAGGGAGTGATATGAGGAAAGTCCTGCTTTCAGCTGCTCTCAGCCAATTAGCATGATGACATCACATATTGGCTGAAAGCAGGTGATGGTTATGGCTCCTCCGAAACAAGCTTTTGAGCTGAATTCCAAGCACACTATGGAGATTGAGCACCCCACCCCAAAATAAATGCAGATTTTGGCTTTGCAATCACACAAATATCTGATTAATACCAATAAACAAGCTTCAGATCAAAGTCAATTCAGCTATCACGTCAATGATCTTCACTTGGCAATATAAGACATTCCATTTGATTGGAAATAAAGGGCCAAACAGGTCCATCATCTGCAGAAGCAGAAAGGGTTAATACATCCATATCTTACACAGCTCAGGGCAATTAACATAAGCAGCATTTAATAGAGTAATTAAGCTGGTCTCACCGCTTGTCTAGCAAGGAACTGGTCAAGAATTCTCTACTTATAAGGGACAATACAATAAGGATTACAGGTAGCATTCCAATGAGGAGAAGCACCGGGCTCGGAGCACTTCAGTATGATTTCATTGTATTCACTCAAAGCTCCTGAATTGCATCTCATCCTGATAATCCCACAGGGTGTAAACTGCCATGCTGGGAAGCAGCAAGGAGAATTGTTAGTTCTAGCTAGAAGGTAGTTATACCCACTCCAGGATCCTGTTAAAAAATAATACATCTTTTGCAGGTACAGATCCAATGTGGACAGGACAGCAATGTAGACACTGGGACCAGGCCTTGAAGCTTAACAGGTTAATTAACAACTTGTCAGTTGTACAAGAAGATGTATAATAGGATGTTTAGCTCCAAATCCGGTTCACAATACAGCAACCATCTATCAAGATGAAGTACGCTCTGTATTCTGGCACAGCTACCACGCCACACAGGCCTGGGATTTGGACAAGATAAAATATTAAGAAGTTTATTAAGAAGTTCAGTTGGTTTTAAAGGGGTTATCCTATGGAAAGCTTTACTAAGCAATGAATAGGGCATTTCTAATGAAGTATCATTGTAATATCCATGCAATAAAATTATTGTTCAGTTCTTTACGTACATTACATTTTCCTCTCTGCTGGCGCCCCTGCTGTTTCTCCTGTAACTAAAATTCTGGTCCACCTTTTCATGCATTCAGCGTAGGGGTGGGACGATATGGCGATATAGACGATATGCGATATGAATTTGTGCCACGATATCGATTTTGTCTATATCGCCATATCGCGGTAGAACATGGTATGCGCCGCTCTCGGCGCATACCATGTTCTCCTGAGATGGCACAGTGGAGAAGGAGGGAGTCCGTCCCTCCCTCCCCACTGAGAGCCGCCAATGAGAGAGGAGGGGAGGGACTGTAGCCACTGCTACCAATGAGAGCGGAGGAGGGGAGGGACTGTGGCCTGTGGCAGAACGTCACAGGCAGGGAGAAGAAACGCCCAGGGAGAGAAGCTGATGTCTCCTCCCTGGTGTTCCCACCATGTGACGTGGGCCAGAGCGGGCGAACGGAGCCCCGCACAGACATAATAGTAAGTGCCCCTATGTGCCCCCTAATTAAAGGTCCTATATGCACATGCAGGCCATATCCTATACCGCTTCTATGACTGCCTGCTGCGATCCGCCGCAATTAACCCTCAGAACCTGAGGGGTTAGTTGTGGTGAATCGCAGAGTGCAGTCACAGAGGCCCAGTATGGTATATGGCCGGCACATGCAGGCTACATTTCTATTCCTCATTGGTGGCACAGTGGGCCTCCGATCATTGGTGGCAGTTGTGATCGGAGCCCCAGCAGTGTAATACTGGGGCTCCGATCGGTTACCATGGCAGCCAGGACACTACTGATGTCCTGGCTGCCATGGAGCTCCCTGCTGCTGTGTGCACAGAGCACAGGGCAGCAGGGACAGTGTCAAGTCCTATATACCCTGACAGAGAGAGGTGAATAGGACAAGAGTCCTAGCCCCTAAGGAGGCTAAATAGTTATTAAATAAAAAGTTGAAGAAAAAAAAAAAAAAATTTAACAACCCTCCCTCCAATATAGAAAATTTATATCGCGATATATATCGCATATCGCACATGCTTCCTATTATATCGCAATATAAATTTTAGGCCATATCGCCCACCCCTAATTCAGCGGTACACTGACATGCTCAGTAGCTTTGCCGCTCCCCTCCCTCAGTGCCAATGTAGTGATCTCATAGATTAACTGGTGAAATGGTCCTGACACCTTTCATTTATTCATCTCTAATTGTAAATTAATAGAAATATATATTTATATCCGTCTAGACAGTGGAAAACGAAACATGTGGGTGGGGGGCATTAAATACTTTTCCTTTTTTGTGGGTTGGCAGCCGCTTATCAGAGCTATATAACAGGGACTATTTTCTATGCAAGTGAGTAAGGGGTTAACAGGAGCTGATTGCAATGCACTGCGGGAGATGTAAGTACCTGATGAGCTGCTGCCCACCCATAGAAAGGAAAGGAAGAGGTCCTCCAGATAACGTGAGTAAAAAGTGAAAAATTACACTGGACAGTGGTGTTTTGGCATATACCATATTTTCTGGACTATAAGACGCATCCCAGGTTTAAACAGAAAAATAAAAAATAATACAATTTCTCTGCTACATGCACACACATAGGTCTGCTAAATGCACACACCAAACACAGAACTGCTACATACACACAATAAACGGCAATGCTGCATGCATACTCATAGCTCTGCTACATGCATATAGCTCTTCTACATGCACATAGCTCTTCTACATGCACTCCCAAACATACACACGTAGACATAGGGTATATCTTTAGTAGTAGACAAAGGATACATCTCTACTAATTTTTCTGCACTTCCTGTTTGTCCCCGCCCACCGGTGACATCATCAAAGGTTGCAGTACAGAGCTTTCATCTCCGCAACTGCAGATTGGGGAGTAATTTTTTTTTACTTTCACACTCTTCTCCTGCCTGCACTGATCTCACACAGACTGGTGTCGGGCAGGGTGACCGAGAAGCACACCTCTCCCAGAGATCCGGCAGAGTGCTGTATGAACGCTCTGTCAGATCATTAAGGAAGCAGTCAGGTGGTCTGACACTGCTGGACCACCCTGACTGCAGACTATATCGATTTTTTTCTTGCTAAAAAGTGCGTCTTATAGTCCAGAAAATACGGTAGTTAAAAAAACAAATTGTGTTACTTCACACGTTGTGGGATGACCCCCTTGCCATGCACAGCAAATCTTCATTTTTTTGTTCATTTCAATGCATGCGTCATTGATACAGACATAACCAGCAGCTGTTCGATTCCACTTAAACTGAAGTTGCTTGTAAAAGCCTAATATAAAGTAAGTTAGGGAACTGCCATACAAGTAGTTCCCCAATATACCAGCACGTAATAAAAATTAAAAATCACCATGAAAACACACAACTGCCTCTTGTCACTGTATTAGTTTTCGCATAACGGTCATCACTCTTCCTTTAATATGCTTAACATTTGGAAAAAATATTGACTGCCGTGTTACCTCAAAGTCATTGCTTTTTTTTTTCCAAGCTCGGATTACTGTGGGGGCTGAAGGACAGTGACAGGACTTCATTAAATGCTGAGACTAAGAAGGAGAATTATCCAAGCACAGCAGAGACAGACAAGACACATAGTTTTATAAAGATTACCTGCCAGCAAACAAGTATATTATAAAGAGCACCAGCGCAAATGTTCCTGTCGTCTACATTAGCCAGCCAATTTATAATGGGTAAAGCTACGAATCCTCACCCCTGCGCCAATTAAAGGGAATGCATTGTCTACATTATGTTTATCAATTCAAACCAGATACTGATATGGATTCATTTTTCCTAATCTGTTTTTATTTTCTGATTGTATACCTTTTTTCTCTACAGGATTATGGGGGAAGTCATCTTGACTGAACTACTGCTCTATCCGTTTAACAGAATTCAGAGATATGTTTTAGAGCAGCTACATGAGCAGGTGTCTGGCAGTGACTTCTATTGGAGCATGTTGCGGGCATGCTCTGTGACATCTGCAGAGGTCACTGTGCAGGGAGGGGGAGGAGGTGGGCTGAGACCATCGCCTATTGTTCAAGTTGTGACCGTGTGTCATCTATCTCCAGCTTTATAACAGTGGTGTCACTCCTCAGTGTAATCCTGCCTGTGATGATAATAAGTTGACTGCTGAGAAGTGATCTTTACAGAACATGAAGTGTCAACGCATTGTAAAGATCTGGGGTCAGTATGCAAACTGCAGGATTTTTTAAAACTAGCGCCATTAAAAAATAATAAATGAAAAAGTTTAACCCAAAAAAAGCATTTTAAAATATCGATCACAGATTTGCCAAAGGCAAACAAATCTACTCAAAATCATACTACTTTTAATGTACATCTATAAAAAACAACTTTTATTGAAAATTCTTAAAAGTAGAGACAAACAAGGGTTAAAAAGCCAGCTTGTGTTTACCTGCATTGAATAACTATGGCCTGATTCATACAACCATGCTTGGTGTGGAAAACATGGGCCCTGTGTCAGGCGCATCTCCTGAACCAACCGTGATTAAGGATACAGTCAGTTCTCATCTGATTGAGGGGCTACTGCACTGTACTCACATCACAGTACAATAGACCTGCGATCAGACAGGAACTGACTGTATTGTAAAACACAATGATGTACTTACTTTGCGTCAGGGTCAGCTGCGTTGGTTTGGGAGATCCATCCGACACAAGGGCTGTGTTTCCTGCACCAAATCACGTGAATCAGGCCTGAACACATATGTCAGCCGGCAGCAATGACTATTAAGAGCAGGTGTCTAACAACACTGAATATGCTTGTATTTCATGCATAAATGATCTAACAGCCATCAGCAGCTTATACTAAAAGTATGATATACACAGTGTTAAGTGAAAATGTGTGCCTGTATACGTCATCCTCATTCACTGTTGGTTTAGGATGAAGTATCTCACCTGTGCATATGCATGATTGGAGCAGCTTCTGGTCTCTGATCGGATGGTCCTTAGGACCAGTATATCTGAGCATCTGCAGCAGGTAATTCGATTAGTGTACAGTGACAACACATGCCCCTGTGATGTCATCAAAGTTTTTAAACTTCAATTTCTACGAGTCATTTGCCTTATGGTACCCAACAGTGGTCCTGCTAAATGAAAATGCAATTTATGCATATGTGTACATATATATATATATATATATATATATATATATATACACATATACAGATAGAGAGAGAGTAAAACTTAGCACTAAATTCTGCTAACACAGCGGAGCAGTAACTTGGGCAAGATGACCCACGCTGATGCCACGCTGCTGTTCCAAAGTGCTCCAGTATCCCACCTCTCTTCACTTCTAGGTCCTGACATGATGATGACACAACAGAAAAGCCAGGAAAAGCCCACACTGCCAATAACTAACCACAGCAGTGACCCACCTCTGCTTATAAAAAGCAAAGCAGGCATTCTTTGGCAATTCCAACATGTCAAGCTAGGACCAGGAAGTGAAGAGTAGCAGAGACTGGAGCAGCATCAGAACAGTAAGTAATGATTCTTTGCTAATTTTAACTCCTTCTGACCACTATGCTTACAAAAAAGTGCCAAAAGTCATTGCTTAAATTATGTAAATGTAAAAAACACCCTAACTTGTGTATTATTCCGATTACAGTGTTGAAGTGCTACAGTTGTTTTTTCTACTTTTATCTTTTCCCTAGAGGGATTTCTCATACATTTTCCCCCATAACCTCACCATGCTTGAGCATTGGGATGACTGGGCCTCATCCCCTATTGTCAAGGTCCATGAAAAAAATAAAAATACTGTTTAGTTATAAAGATTTTCTGAGCTTAGTAAAAAAAAAAAGAAAAGTACCTACAGCTCGCAATGTGATGCCACCATAGCTCAGAAGTAGAACATTGTCGTTATTTTGTCCACCATTGTATCAAACCTTTGTTTTGATGCCACCAGGGCTTGATGTGGCCAGGATTACCACATAGAGGTGTACAGTTCCTATCATTTTTCTCCCCTCTCGCAGACAATACTTCTACTTACAGCAGCCTACATACATGCCCTTTTACTAGTAGGGTAGTAATTACACAAAATGCAGCTCTGCCTCTGCTAGTTGAATATAGATTTTCAAGACCGGGAAACCCTTAACTTTTCATTTGTCTCCTGAACCCTGTACAACATGGTGTTCAGGAGACTTGATTATGTTTATAAACCAGAGAAATGCCTGTGCAGCTTATAACCACTTATGTGATAGCTGCCTCACCATCAACAGCAGTTTATCATTTTCAATAAATTTATGTATGTTATAAATATATTTGTGGGTGATTTCGGATATTTTTTCTTACTAATATAGCTCTATGAATATACAGTTGTGTGCGGCATGTAGTATGCACACACTATATATCATCTCTCATTCACTATGTTCTACACAAGTTAATATACAAAAGAACTTCATATTATACATAAATAGACCCCATAATACCACTAACAGCCATGACCTCTTAAGTAGCTAAAGAGAAACAACAATAAAAAAGTCTACCCTAATATTCTTCACTCCTAAATCATAATCCAGATGGAGAGGGGAAATCCTCTATTCAATTCAAACCTGCAGCAGAAAAAAAATCTGGATCCAATTTGGTCTTGGACCAATTTCCTGAGCCGTTGCCTTCTAAGTGTCCCAGTGAGATTAACCACTAGGCCTGGAAATAATATCCAGTATAGTATAGTGTAAAACCATTTGTGCCTATTGTAAAACAGCATCAACAACAAAACCACAAAAAAAAAAAAAAAACATAATTAGGATTTCCCACAAATCGGAATCCTGGTTGAATCAGGCAGGCTATAAACAGTAGGGGTCAAGTACCAAACGTGTCATTAAAACTTGCACAAAATAGAGGAATTCCATTTTTAAACTACATAAATTGTACTACTTTAAAACATATGTCCCAATATTTTAGCAGCCTAATAATGCCAAATTTTCTCTAGGGACCAAAATAAATAAATAATAGAATACACTGATAAAAAACTGTACACACTGCAACAGGTTTCATGCTGTTAAAAGATGACCATCATGTGATCATAAGGCAAGCAGATTTGTCTTAAGGGCAGATTGGTCAATAAATTGCGTAAAAAGTTTCTCAGACACATCACTTTCCTGAAACGAGGGCATGGGGAGGGGAGGGCGGTACCAGCGGCCCAGCCACATTTATCATCTTTTGCAACAGGGGCTGGTGTAGGTATCAGTACAGGCACGCGGACTGCCGGATGCATGCCTACTTTATGATGAGGTGTACGCCGATAACCAGGTGCTCTGCCAGATGTTCATCAGAGACCGGTGTACACCACCAGTCTATGATATATCAGGGCGATGCTGTATATGACAACTATACATTTTTGTGCCCACATCACTATGTGTAATGATCATGTGGATCTCCTGCAACCAGATTCTATGCTTGATATTTTTTTTACTTTTATCATTAAGCTATTTGTTTCAAAGCACACCACCATCATAGCGGAAACAAGCTAAACTTACAATCTACAAGGAACCTATATTGGGCCCAGATTTACTAATTCTATAGGTGGCGTAAGCTTAGACAGGCCATCTAGAGCTGAGCCAGATTTATCACAGTGGCTCAAGCTGGATAATAAACGTGGTACAGAGAGATAGACACTTTAGTCGGGCTCTTACTACCTAATTTTTTGCTTACTTTTAATTTTACACAATTGTGGCACAAAACCTAAATTTCCTGGTCCACCAGTTTCACATAAAGTTCCAACCCTTTCTGTCAAGCCTCCTTATTTTTTAAAAGCAAGCCACAAAAAAAAGTGTGTAAACCCTAGTTACGCCAAATTTGTGCGAATCTGTTCCATGTTTTAGACAGATTCTAGGTGCAGACAGTAAATCTGGGCTATTGTGCGAGTAGAGAACCCCTTCTGAAGCCTGCAAAGGACTGCTTTCCTTTGACACTCACTAGTAAGTCCATGCCATCCATCAGTGGATAATCTTGACAAGTACATAGGCCCTGATTTATCATACTGTCAGTCCAGAATTCTGGCTTTAAAAAGTCACAAAGTGGGGCTGTTGTGACCTTTTGGACCCACTTGCACAAACATTTTGTGACTTTTTGCATTTTTACACCGCTCACTCCAGAAATGTGGATGGGGAAGTGGACTGCAAAAAACAAAAAAAAAGTCGCAATCTCACTTCAGTAGGAGTGTAAAGAAGGAAAACTGGAGTGGCTTTCCTAGACAAAAGTGCTCAGTTTAAGAATAAGACAAATTTATCAGACAACATGAGACTCTTGATAAATGTGGCATAAAGTACTCTAATGCAGACTCAAGCAAAACGGACTTTAAATATTCCCCTGATGATAAATTCCCACCACAGTTTTTTCATCGTATCCGCACTCCAACGATTTGGGATAATTAGGGATTGCATAAGGCTGGGGATACACAATGACATGATTTGTCTGCAACCTGCTGTCACACATATATTTTAGACCTGTGATTCTGATGTAAAAACACATCCAAATTGCAGAAAAGTCAGTCGCACGTGATTTGCATTGTGGTCTGTGATGGTAAAGTCAGGTGTGACTTTGTTACATAGTATAAGTAAGCGTAAATGACTTGCAGAAGTACAGCTGGAGTGACGAAGCAGGGTAAAAATGGAGGATTTATGATTCACAAAAAAAAAAAAAAAAAAGACAACAGAACGCCATTTACACTATGGCACAAAATAAGGCATTATATGTAAGGAAATACTTCATTTAACTTTGATTGTCTGTGCCCACCACTAGGCAATCACAGTAGTAACTAAGCCAGGCACAGAATAATTAATTCCTCAAGCTCAGATCATTATGTATAACAATAAATTGCTTCAATTATTTCTAAGGTTTGCTCACTTACCACTGTGATCACAGATGGATGAACGGAAAAGATTACATCTGGGCAAATATTGTCTCTCCATATTGGGGCCTCGGTGCAAGTGCAAAAGAGCAGAAGAGTATGACTTTATTACCCTATGGTTTAGATTTCAATGATTTTATTCATTTTTCTTATTATATCTTACTTATAATTATTTGTATGTACATCAAAGATCGATAAATACTGCACAGAAGGAGAAAAAAAACCTTCAAGGCTTAACCCTCCTCATAAATGAAAATGTTACACAAGTTATTTCATAAGCAGGACCTTCATATTTACACATATCAAGCCCTGTACTCTGAAAATGACCCTTCAAATAGTTGCAAAATGGGGGTCGCACGTTTCTTGAGCTTATTTGTGCAAAGATGTTGAAACATTTTGCATTCTTACACCATTTACTCAAGTTCTGAAAAGAAGTTCACTAAAAATTGTCGCAATCATACTCCAGTAAAGAGGAGGCATAGAAAGTAGAGTAACATCTTCAGATAGAAGTGTCAGACTTAGGACTCATGCACATGGCCGTTGTTGGCCGGTGCCCAGAAAGTGTAGTACGGAACGGAGGCACGGAACCCTAAGGAACCACTACGGAGTGCTACTGTGGGTTTTCTGTCTGTTCGGGCTGTCAAATGCGGATCGCATTCAAGTGAATGGGTCTGAGTCTGCATACGGTGGCCACATGGTTGGTATGGACGTTCAGCACGGGCACAGGCCAACAACAGCCATGTGCATGAGGCCTCAAAGGGGTATTCCGGTTAGAGAAAGTTATCCCTACAAGATAGGGGACAACTATTAGATCAGTGGAGGTCCTACAGCTGGGATCCCCACCGATTACAAAAAAAGGGGGAACAAAACCCTCTACAGCCCCCTGAAATGAACGGAACAGCCGGTCGGCGTGCATGTGGCTGCTCTATTCATTTCTATTAAATTTCTAGAGATGTGAGCACTGTACTAGGCTATCTCCGACGCTCCCACAGAAATGAATGGAGCACCACTGCACATTTCCGACCAGCCGCTCCTTCCCTTTCAGGGGGGATCCATGGGGTACAGGGCCCTCTTTCTCATGATCGGTGGGGATCCCACCTGTAGGACTCCCATTGATCCCCTATCCTGCAACATTTGATACATTTGGCACAAAGTACGGCAAAAGCAGACTCCTGAAAAACTGACCCACCAACGGGCTCTGCTGTCAATATGAAACGTCAAATGAGATGTAAATGTGGAATTTGCCATTAACAAAATGCTTAACATATGAAAAGCTCAGTTTCCATTCTTTTAACATGAGAAGCTGAAATGAATACAACTCATAGTAATAGCATGTTCCAAAATAATACCCCTTTATACCACAAAACAAGGACAGGTTTACCTCCTTTTGTTCTCTCCAATTGGTTGTATATAAGTCGATGCAAAATCACCTCTATGTATCGGGCAATTAATTATACATTCTTTGTTTAATGCCTATAATCCACTGTATAGACCAATAAAGCAAGAAATGGAGATTTGTGGGTAAAGGGAGCACATCTGTTGCATTGTTACATTATTAAAGTAATCACCTCTGAGACTAGAGACCTGAGCTCAGGTACAGCGAGCTACGTCTCCCCACAGACTCATTTAGTTCAGCATGTAGTGGATAACGCCAACGAGGTACACGTATTATATTAACAGACTGGTGACAAGCGTCAGGTACTCTTTAATAATTGCATCAGCTCTCAAAATGAGAACAGGCAATCTCCGAATCACTGAAAGTCAGCTCTGCGACATCCTACCACTTAGTATCTAAAAGGAAACAGAAACCAGCGCGGTACGTATATAAGGTGTAAATTTGGAGTGGTGTAAAGCCCAAGATAAACAACGTTATGGAACTGAGAGGAACATCTGCAGCCAAGAAAACAGGTTTTCTTCTCCGGTAACCCTTTCAGCTACTGACACATAGACATTCAGGAACCAAACTTGTACCAATTCTTCAAATGGGTTAAAATAAAGGAGTTTGCTAAATAAATCCATAAATCAATTCCTAAAGATTAGCATTCCAGGGTTCCCAGAAGAGAAGGCCTGCCAGAGCCAATGCCATTGTGGTAGAAGTTATCAGCAGCCTCCAGTTTTGACACCTGGCCACTAGAGGCTGCCATGAACTGCTCTCGCTCCTGAAGACCCAGCAGGTGTGAAGTAAACCCGGCAGCTCTCACACTTAACCCCTACCACGGCAGCCTGCGACATTGACATTTTACAGCAGGAATATGTTGTTTGTGGTTCGCAAGCCAAACGCTTCTCGGGTGGGACTGTGTATGACATCAGTCCCCGAGAACATAAAATGTTCAAGCAAACAGCAAAACCTCCACAAATCAGTTCATTCTGTCTGACGTGCCACTGCAACCGTGAAGACGTAAACCGGTATTTGACAATTTTAAGTCAGATCACTTGGACGAGCGAATTTCCGGAGCTCTGGAACAAGTGGGTTACGTATACTGAGGCCCAAGAAAGGTTTTTTTTTACCCCCTCTGCATAAACACACTATGAATTTGCATGCAAGCAGCGTCTAGTCAAATCACAAACGCATCTCCTTTCTGTAAATTTAGACAGACGTGAACATCAGGAATTTGCAAGGTAGGACAACGCCAAGCAGATGTGAAAGTCTTTTCTCTAATGGTTCAAAAATGAAAAAGGGAGGAGAACATTATCACCCATGAGTGAATGAGATTACCGCAAATGCCAAAATTAACCCAGTAATTGACTGAGAGCCTGTTAACCAAAAACACAAGCAGGTCTCATGTACATGGCTGCATTATGGCTCCGTTCGGTACAGAGCTGTAATCAGGCTGCTATGGTAGCGCATTAGGCCTCTACTAACTTCCATACATATGAGGTCATTTATCAAACTGGTGTAAGTAGAACTGGCTTAGTTGCCCATAGCAACCAATCAGATTCCACCTTTCATTTTCCAAAGGACCTGTGAAAAATGAAAGGTGGAATCTGATTGGTTGCTATGGGCAACTAAGCCAGTTCTACGTTACACCAGTTTGATAAATGACCCCAATAGTTTTTTGTCTGTTGGATTCCATGCAAATCAGACAGAATAAAAACAAGACATGCTAAACCGGATGCTATATACAGAAGTGTTCTTCCTTCTATAGGAGGATACCTATGTACGGCATATGACGGGGCCCATGTATCTTTCTACTACTATGTTGTACAGGCTCTGTGCACACAGCTTTGCCATGTGCATGAGCACAGCGTTTTTACTGGAAAACATCCATTTTTGTGACAGTTTCTCGATCCAAAGCCAGACGTGGATTCAAAAGGAAAGGAAATTAGGACTTGCCCTTCTCCTTTCTACATGTAAAACCCCTCTAAGGGCTTCTTCACAAGAGTGAGCTTTCCATCTGGATGTAATGCATGTAGTAATACATCCAGACTGAATCCTGACCCATTCATTTCAGTGGGTCTGTGCACATGAGCATCGTTTTTCATGCATCATCTCTGCGTTAAGGAAAAATTGCTGCATCTTTTATATTAAGCGTTTTTCACAGAGCTCAGGCTCCATAGCAGTGAATAGGACCTGCGTAAAAAAATGGAAGGCACCCAGATGCAAGGCGTTTCCACTGATGGTTGCTCAGAGATGTAGATTGCTATTCTTCCGTTTTTCTTCACAAGCATGAAAAATGCATGCAATCCCGACAGAAAAAAAACAGACGCAGACAAAACCGATTGATCTTGCGTGGAAAACCATCAGTTTTTCCATGAACAGATCCTGACACAATCCGTATCGCTCGTGTAAAGGAGGCCTAATAGAGATTAAGGAAAAGCATCTGCGTATATAGTAAATCTGTATTCAGGAACTGAGATACCGAAGCACTTGTTCCAATTTCCACAACCTCTGCCACATCCGGTTTCATACAGCTACATGGAATAGAGCTCGAAAGGCTGGAAAAGCTGGAAAAGCAAGGGACGACAGCACAAATATAAAATCTAAAATAAACTGGACCTAAGAACTGCTAATCCTCATTTAGCCATAAGACATGACTATGAAAGAAAAAGAAAAATGGTATGTAACGCCCTACATACAATGCAAGGTACACATATTCAGGCTCAAAAGGTCCACACAAATTGTGTTCTGAATATTCAGCAAGATAATAAAGCAACCTTCATGTGATGCCATATAGTGCCTGCATACAGTAATGTATTCTGGAGATATGTTACCCAAGAACCATTGCTTCTGTGAAGAATACCTTCATAACACGGCATCCGATTATACTGTATAAGGCCTGCAATACTACAGAAAGGCCCCATAGACTTCTACAACTCGAAGCTTGCACAGAGCCATCCTATTACAAGAAAATTTAGACTAGAACAATTCCGAATCACAGGTGCATATCCATCAAGCAAACATGATTGATAAAAAAAAAAATGGAAGCTCTTTGCGCACATTTTTGATCAAAACCAACTTGATGCCTGGTAGATGGGCCCGACACACGTTGGATCAAAAATGTGCGCTAAAAGCCTCTATTTCCTCATTTATAGTAGGTATAATATCACTTTTATTGAGAATAATCCCCATTTCTCAGTTCTATTGTTTGCATGTATAATGGTGTAAAGAGCCAGCCTATGTCAGCATACACGCTTAGATATAGTCATTTCATATAAAGCAATATGCAATATCCATTTTTTTGGCCCTATAAGGAGATCTATAGTTAGGCTCTAAGTGGATGACTCGATAACACCAGCACAGTGTTGGATCTGTGCCTACTTCCATTATACTCATATACCCTTGGCCATATAAATTCTAAGATCCATAAAAACACTAGCCTCATAAAATTGTATTTGCTCAGTGACTGTTTGCTCTAGCACCTACAAGTATTATTTGACCATCAAATATTTCTTTTCCCCTCTGCTTCACACTGCTATATTCTCACTTATCTTTTCTGTGAAACCTTGAGCAAATGTTGGTCATGTCCCTGGGTTTGTTTTGAAGCCATCACTGACCCTTACATGTTTGCACAGAGCTGTAATAAATCTGGCTCGGCATAAGCCTATCTGCCTCCTTTACCCAACAGCCATTCCTAAAACTAGGAAACAATCAAGTTGCAAACCTTTCTGAACAGACAAAGTACCACAAAGTGGAAGCTGACCGCCTAGTAAGGGAACTTTCACACTAGCATTAAAGTTTTCCGGTATTGAGTTCCATCCTAGGGGCTCAATACCGGAAAAAAAAAAAAACTTCAGTTTTATCCTAATGCATTTTGAATGGAAAGCATTCCATTCAGTATGCATCAGGATGTCTTCAGTTCAGTCCCTCTTACGGTATTCGGTTGGAGAAAATACCGCAGCATGCTGCGGCATTTTCTCCGGCCAAAATTCCGGAACACTTGCCAGAATGCTGGATCCGGCATTAATTTCCATTGAAATGTGTTCATGCCGGATCCGGTACCCAGTGTTCTGGAAAAACGGTTTTCCGGATGACACCGGAGAGACAGATCTGGTATTGCAATGCATTTGTTAGACAAATCCGGAAACAAATCCTATCTGTTTGTATATGGATTTCCGGATCCAGCAGGCAGTTCCGGCAACGGAACTGCCTGCCAGAATCCTTTAACGCAAGCGTGAAAGTACCCTTAGGCCCCTTTCACACGAGCGAGTTTTCCGCGCGGGTGCAATGCGTGACGTGAACGCAATGCACCCGCACTGAATCTTGACCCATCCATTTCAATGGGTCTGTGTACATGAGCGTTTTTTTTCACGCATCACTTGTGCGTTTGCGTGAAAATCGCAGCATGTTCTATATTCTGGGTTTTTCACGCAGCCCTAGCCCCATAGAAGTGAATGGGGCTGCGTGAAAAACACATTGCATCCGCAAGCTAGTGTGGGTGCGTTGCGTTTTTCACTGATGGTTGCTAGGAGATGTTTGTAAACCTTCAGTTTTTTATCACACGTGTGAAAAACGCATCAAAACGCATTGCACCCGCGCGGAAAAAACTGAACAACTGATCGCAATCGCAGGCAAAACTGAATGGCTTTGCTTGTGAAATCGCAGTTTTCACTGAACGCATCCGCAACGCATCCGGACACGCTTGTGTGAAAGGGGCCTTACACAATAACCAACCTTCAGCTCTTCTCTGGGAAACATCATAAATAATAACTCGGTTCAGGCAAAAAACACAGAAGTAATGTTGATGTCCAAGGACTTTTCTCTAAAAGGAGTCTTTTTATTTCCTAAAATCAGGAAATGTTGGTTTGAAGGAGGTCTGACCCTTGGGAAGATAACATATCCCAAAAACCTGCATTTTTTTTAAGTTTTACTTTCTAAAATTAAATTGACTGCTATAGGCAACAACACTTGTGAAGAATTACTAAGCCTGTAGATGGTGTAAGACCTGCACCAAATTTATCACAGTGGTTCAATCTGGATGATAAATGTGGTGCAAAGGAGAGACATTTGACTAAACCCATACCAGCTATTTCTAGGCCTCCTTGGAGACAGAATTTTACGCAAGAAATGTGGAGTGACCTTGGCGCTAAATGTTGAAGCTTAGACCACACCCCTTTTATGTATAGTCACACCCCTTTTACAGTTAAACCTTTTTCAGGGCTAGGTGTAGAAACTCATTAAACCTAGATGGGACAAATTGCACCTATTTTTGGCACAATTTACACCAAAATCTAGGTGCACTCATTGGTAAATGGAGGCCATTGCATTTATACATGATCCACCATGTATCAGGCTGGATGACGGATTAGTAGATATTTTTTCCTAATGTATCCTGCTTACAATGTTCACAACAAATCTCTACAATATATAGAAAATGCCCCCCCCCCCCCCCAAAAGAGCACCCAGAAACAATTCATCACTCTCATGTAACAGCTATTAGTTTGTATAGCAATACTGAAAGCTTTAGGCAGATTGTCAGTTGCATTAAAGTACTTTGAGAAATTCCAAATAATTACCCAGGAAAGTATTCATCAATATAGATATACCCAAAAGAGCCTAAATAACCAGAAAACGATGGCACTTTGTGTTAAATATTCCGCTCTCTCCCATTCTCCATGTACTGATTACACATTCAGTACAAAGACAAACATGGACTGTGCACAGGGAAAAGCAATCAGCCTTCGACACCACGCGCTTTTACAAATAATCAAGGGAAGCAACAAGATTATTGAAGAACCATTTGTTCCAATACATTAAACTGGGAGCATTTTACCCCAATGATGAATAGAATGGAGATTTTTCTTAAAGGACATCTGTCAGCAGGTTTGTACCTATGAAACTTGCCGATCGGTTACATGTGCGCTTGGCAGCTGAAGGCATCTGTGTTGGTCCCATGTTCATATGTGCCCTCATTGCTGAGAAAACTGATGTTTTAATATATGCAAATAAGCCTCTAGGAGCAACGGGGGCGTTACCGTTACATCTAGAGGATCAGCTCTCTCTGCAACCGGAGCACCCTCTGCACCTTAAATGATAGGGCCAGGTAGGCATGATCACATTTACACTGCTGGCCCGGTCAATAAAAGGGCAGAGAGAGCAGCAGTTGCAGAGAGAGCAGAGCCTGTAGGTGTAATGGCAACTCCCCTGTTGCTCCTAGAGGCTCATTTGCATTTGTCTCATATTAAAACATAATTTTTCTCAGCAATTTGAGCACATATGAACATGGGACCAACACAGATGTCTTCAGCGCTGCCAAGTGCACAGTTCCATAAGTGCAAATCTACTGACAGATGCCCTTTCAGAATGTTAATCTTGACTGCCCATCCAAATATTACAGAATGCCTATATACAGGTAGAAGCCGTAGCTAAAGAAAACAAAACGTTTTCACTAAGGTCAAATACTAACTATAAAGTGCAGAAGAGCTGCCCAAGGGAACATTAAGCCTCTGTCATTGATACGGTACCAGCACCTGCACCTGATATAATGCCGTTCTTCAGCTATGGTCAGGAAAGTTACAGCTCACAACTAAAAGCTTTGAAAATAAATGCTCAAAGCCAGAGTCAGAAGAGCACAGGAGTTTTGGGGAATATTTTTCCAAACCTTTTAGGATCCCAGAACACTCACATTTGCAGCCAAGATATATACCAACAGAAAAGGTCCCAAATAAGTAGGGTGAGCATCCCTATTTTTACTAATTCTTCACACTAACGACTTAAAATTAAATGATTTATTTGTAAGTGTCCCGAGCCTGCCTCTGTAAACACAAGATTGATACTTACCTGGTCATCACCGATCCGGTCTTCCCCACTGCCTCCCGCACGTCCATGTCTCCGTCCCAAGAGTTTTTAAATCTGACACAAATGCATGTGATGTAGCCACAAGCAGCACGTCACCGCTTAAGTCCTTCGTTGGCTGCAGCAAAGCATTTGATCATGCTCATTCTGTGGCAGATATAAACACCGCGCAGAGACCGGAACATGGACGTGCGGGGCGCAGCGCACAGGACCGTAATAGCTGACAGCAGGTAAGTAGACATGTTCAGTTTACGGACGCAGCCTGGGGACACTCAGAGAACTCCTTTAATATTAATTGCCTATCCTCAGGATAGGCCAACAATATCAAATCACTGGAAGTCTGATACCCCTGCCAATCCGTAGTTTCTGAGTAGTTTCAGTGTCGTTACTAACCAGCTCTGTACAGTGTGCAGTAGACTGAGTTTAAAACTGCAGGACTGCTCCCCTTCGCACAATGAAAGCAGTGCTGTAGTAACCAGCTCCATCCACTACTCCATGAACGGAGCTGGGTACCTCCAGCGCCACCTTCTGGTGCCACAACTACTCTGAAACAGCCGATTAGCGGGGGTGCCGTGTGTTAGACCCCACCAAACTGGTACTGATGGCTTATCCTAACAAAGGCCATTAATGGTAAAGTCCTAAAATACCGCCTTACTGGGAACCTGTCATGTTAAACTTGGTGTCTGAGCTGCAGGCAGCATGTTATAGAGCAGAAGGAGCTGAGCAGATTGAAATACAGTTTTATGGGAAAAGATTCTATAAAACGTGTATATCATTCATTTATATTCCTGCTCATTCTAGGCTTTGAAGTCCAGGATTCGGTCCTATCAGTGACTGACAGCCTCCCCTCTATGACTGTGTATACAGAGATAGCTGTATGGAGGAGGAGGTTCTATCAGTGATGACAGCCTTCCCGCTATGACTGTGTATACAGAGATAGCTGTATGATGGAGGAGGTCCTATCAGTGACTGACAGCCTTCCCTCTATGACTGTGTATACAGAGATAGCTGTATGATGGAGGAGGTCCTATTAGTGATGACAGCCTTCCCTCTATGACTGTGTATACAGAGATAGCTGTATGGAGGAGGAGGTCATATCAGTGATGACAGCCTTCCCTCTATGACTCTGTATACAAAGAGAGCTGTATGGAGGAGGAGGTCCTATCAGTGACTGACAGCCTGCCCTCTATGACTGTGTATACAGAGATAGCTGTATGGAGGAGGAGGTCCTATCAGTGATGACAGCCTTCCCTCTATGACTGTGTATACACAGATAGCTGTATGGAGGAGGAGGTCCTATCAGTGATGACAGCCTTCCCTCTATGACTGTGTATACAGAGAGAGCTGTATGGAGGAGGAGGTCCTATCAGTGATGACAGCCTTCCCTCTATGACTGTGTATACAGAGATAGCTGTATGGAGGAGGAGGTCCTATCAGTGATGACAGCCTCCCCTCTATGACTGTGTATACAGAGATAGCTGTATGGAGGAGGAGGTCCTATCAGTGATGACAGCCTTCCCTCTATGACTGTGTATACAGAGATAGCTGTATGGAGGAGGATGTCCTATCAGTGATGACAGTCTTCCCTCTATGACTGTGTATACAGAGATAGCGGTATGGAGGAGGAGGTCCTATCAGTGACTGACAGCCTCCCCTCTATGACTGTGTATACAGAGATAGCTGTATGGAGGAGGAGGTCCTATCAGTGATGACAGCCTTCCCTCTATGACTGTGTATACAGAGATAGATGTATGGAGGAGGAGGTCCTATCAGTGATGACAGCCTTCCCTCTATGACTGTGTATACAGAGATAGCTGTATGGAGGAGGAGATCCTATCAGTGATGACAGCCTTCCCTCTATGACTGTGTATACAGCGATAGCTGTATGGAGGAGGAGGTTCTATCAGTGACTGACAGCCTCCACTCTATGACTGTGTATACACAGATAGCTGTATGGAGGAGGAGGTTCTATCAGTGATGACAGCCTTCCCTCTATGACTGTGTATACAGAGAGAGCTGTATGGAGGAGGAGGTCCTATCAGTGATGACAGCCTTCCCTCTATGACTGTGTATACAGAGATAGCTGTATGGAGGAGGAGGTCCTATCAGTGATGACAGCCTTCCCTCTATGACTGTGTATACAGAGATAGCTGTATGGAGGAGGAGGTCCTATCAGTGACTGACAGCCTTCCCTCTATGACTGTGTATACAGAGATAGCTGTATGGAGGAGGAGGTCCTATCAGTGATGACAGCCTTCCCTCTATGACTGTGTATACAGAGATAGCTGTATGGAGGAGGAGGTCCTATCAGTGACTGACAGCCTTCCCTCTATGACTGTGTATACAGAGATAGCTGTATGGAGGAGGAGGTCCTATCAGTGATGACAGCCTTCCCTCTATGACTGTGTATACAGAGAGAGCTATATGAAGGAGGCGGTCCTATCAGTGACTGACAGCCTTCCCTCTATGACTGTGTATACAGAGAGAGCTGTATGGAGGAGGAGGTCCTATCAGTGATGATAGCCTTCCCTCTATGACTGTGTATACAGAGATAGCTGTATGGAGGAGGAGGTCCTATCAGTGATGACAGCCTTCCCTCTATGACTGTGTATACAGAGAGAGCTGTATGGTGGAGGAGGTCCTATCAGTGACTGACAGCCTGCCCTCTATGACTGTGTATACACAGATAGCTGTATGGAGGAGGAGGTCCTATCAGTGATGACAGCCTTCCCTCTATGACTGTGTATACAGAGAGAGCTATATGAAGGAGGCGGTCCTATCAGTGACTGACAGCCTCCCCTCTATGACTGTGTATACAGAGAGAGCTGTATGGAGGAGGAGGTCCTATCAGTGATGACAGCCTGTCCTCTATGACTGTGTATACAGAGATAGCTGTATGGAGGAGGAGGTCCTATCAGTGATGACAGCCTTCCCTCTATGACTGTGTATACAGAGATAGCTGTATGGAGGAGGAGGTCCTATCAGTGATGACAGCCTTCCCTCTATGACTGTGTATACAGAGAGAGCTGTATGGAGGAGGAGGTCCTATCAGTGATGACAGCCTTCCCTCTATGACTGTGTATACAGAGAGAGCTGTATGGAGGAGGAGGTCCTATCAGTGATGACAGTCTCCCCTCTATGACTGTGTATACAGAGATAGCTGTATGGAGGAGGAGGTCCTATCAGTGATGACAGCCTTCCCTCTATGACTGTGTATACAGAGATAGCTGTATAGAGGAGGAGGTCCTATCAGTGACTGACAGCCTTCCCTCTATGACTGTGTATACAGAGATAGCTGTATGGAGGAGGAGGTCCTATCAGTGACTGACAGTCTTCCCTCTATGACTGTGTATACACAGATAGCTGTATGGAGGAGGAGGTCCTATCAGTGATGACAGCCTTCCCTCTATGACTGTGTATACACAGATAGCTGTATGGAGGAGGAGGTCCTATCAGTGATGACAGCCTTCCCTCTATGACTGTGTATACAGAGATAGCTGTATGGAGGAGGATGTCCTATCAGTGATGACAGTCTTCCATCTATGACTGTGTATACAGAGATAGCTGTATGGAGGAGGAGGTCCTATCAGTGATTGACAGCCTTCCCTCTATGACTGTGTATACAGAGAGAGCTGTATGGAGGAGGAGGTCCTATCAGTGATGACAGCCTTCCCTCTATGACTATGTATACAGAGATAGCTGTATGGAGGAGGAGGTCCTATCAGTGATGACAGCCTTCCCTCTATGACTGTGTATACAGAGAGAGCTGTATGGAGGAGGAGGTCCTATCAGTGATGACAGCCTTCCCTCTATGACTGTGTATACAGAGAGAGCTGTATGGAGGAGGAGGTCCTATCAGTGATGACAGCCTTCCCTCTATGACTGTGTATACAGAGAGAGCTGTATGGAGGAGGAGGTCCTATCAGTGATGACAGTCTCCCCTCTATGACTGTGTATACAGAGAGAGCTGTATGGAGGAGGTTCTATCAGTGATGACAGCCTTCCCTCTATGACTGTGTATACACAGATAGCTGTATGGAGGAGGAGGTCCTATCAGTGATGACAGCCTCCCCTCTATGACTGTGTATACAGAGATAGCTGTATGGAGGAGGAGGTCCTATCAGTGATGACAGCCTTCCCTCTATGACTGTGTATACACAGATAGCTGTATGGAGGAGGAGGTCCTATCAGTGATGACAGCCTTCCCTCTATGACTGTGTATACAGAGATAGCTGTATGGAGGAGGAGGTCCTATCAGTGATGACAGCCTTCCCTCTATGACTGTGTATACAGAGAGAGCTGTATGGAGGAGGAGGTCCTATCAGTGATGACAGCCTTCCCTCTATGACTATGTATATACATATAGCTGTATGGAGGAGGAGGTCCTATCAGTGATGACAGTCTTCCATCTATGACTGTGTATACAGAGATAGCGGTATGGAGGAGGAGGTCCTATCAGTGACTGACAGCCTCCCCTCTATGACTGTATACACAGATAGCCGTCAATCACTGATAGAACCGAATCCATTACTACAAAGTCCAGAATAAGCAGGAATATAAACGAATGATATACACGTTTTACTGAATCTTTTCCTATAAACTATATATCAATCTGCTCAGCTCCTCCTGCTCTATAACATGCCGTGACACCATGTTCAACATGACAGGTTCCCTTTCAATACAGTATATGATCCCACCATAGACCAGCTGATTCATTAAAAAAAAAAAAAAAAAGTGTCCACTGCAATACAACAGGTATAAAATACTGGAAATCAGAATCAAGTGAATGTAATCATTTTTGAGAGGTTACTTTTAAAGCTACTATCTTAATTAAAGTCTCTACAGTTCAACCAGGGTTGAACCACCCTTTTAGTCCAAAGGTCACTGTACCACAATAAAGGTCCCAATGAAACTGTTGATAATATATGTTTCCAACCAAAACCGCATGTATTACTTTATAAACACCAGTTCTAGCTGAGATTGGATGTAACGATGTTATTACAGCATCAGATCCTATCATAGCCAAAACATTGCCTCACATCCATTAGTAAGGATGCTGTATGGCTCTAACCCTGTTTTAATGTCCCAGGGTCAAACACACAAAACAAGAAGACCGATTCACAGCGGGGGAAGAAATGCCAGGTTGGTTATAGTAAATGGGCATCTGGGGTTCCATACTGTACCAGTCAAAATTGTGTACAATGGGCCTTCATGGCGACTAACGGAACCATTTCTTATTTTACAGCATGTTAATAAGCTGGAATCTGGAAGAGACGACTGGTTCACATATCGCTAGCTCTTATTTATATTCATGGGCCACCAATTGCAAAAGTATTCAGCAGCCTGCTGATGCATCACTTTAAGAGGCAAATGTATCACTGAAAGGGGTTATCCCATGATTAATGTAAAAAATGAAAAATCAGACATCATACAGCTAGAACCAGCCCTGTACCTCCCATGGATCCAGAGATCTCCTCACTCATTTCTTCAACTGTCTGCCAGTTTTTTTTTCAACTGTCCGCTTAGGGGACGGATCTTTTCTCAGAGGTTATGTCCTTTCTGCTGCAGCTAAAGGATGGAACTGAGCATGTGCTTCCATCTCAGTGAGCAGAACAGAGAAATTAGAAAGAGCAAACAGCAGGTGGCGCTATACAGATCGATTTCATTGAATAACTCAGTAACTGTAATACATTTTAATTACATGCAATTACAAAAGTATTCAGATCCAGGTTCATAAACTGACAACACATACATGCTCAACCAAACGTGTATGCGCCTGGGGGAATAGGGAGAGATAGCTGTCGGCCCAAGGATCAACTATTGTATGTGGATGGCCAGCTTTACCGGGAGGGCTAGGTAAACAGGCATTGCAGGCAACGTTAGGGCTTGATCCACATATTTTGTGTGTATACTAAACAGATGTCAGTACAACTAGTTACAAATGAAACAAAAGATTGAAAGCATGATAAATGTTAATAAAATCAAAAGTCACAACTAGTGCAAAGAGATACATAAATGACCTGTAGGACTCGGCAGAATCAAAATGTAATGGTTGAAAAAGAAAACGAGGTATAAATATACAGGGTTACCGGGGCTTAGTTTTGCGTAATCTGATTTGATTCTACAGGGAAAAATCACAATTTTTATTTCTTGCCCCACGTATGAAAAGCCAAACCTGTTTTTAACATAAAAGGGGTTGTCCAGGCTTTACTACATGACATTGCTATCACTGCAGAGTCGCTCTCGCTGACTTCAATAGAAGAGGCGCTGCAGTGACGGAGTTAACGGGGGTGTGAAGCTCTGATGCCAACTTCTGGTGGGAGAGCTACACTGGAAAAGCTGATCGGCAAGGGTGAAGAAAGCCCCTTTACAATAATGTCAAAAGTGCACCTCTAAGAAATGAAGCTATGGCGCTTTGTCCACTATGCTCATCTGTACCCATAGGCCAATTTGACTTTGCATCGTTCCAGGTTCAGCACTCATGTAGAGACCACAAAGAAATTTGAAGAAATCAGGTTTTAGCTTACAATTATTTTATAGATACACCTAAAAACTACCTTTGTAAGTAATACACCATCGTTAAAGCAAAATCAAATATCAATGCAAGACATGCATGGCATAAAAAAACCACAGCAGCAGCTTGGAACGTCTAGGCTTTCTCTATACAGAACTAAGAAGGACGCTGCGTTTCTTTTATCTAACAGGCTTTCACAGATTGCTTCTTCAATTATATTTCTATTAAGCTGGCCTCGCACATCCCTTCAACCTGCAAAAAAGTGATTTCCACAGAATGACCAGAGGAAGCGCCTCTTCTGATGCGGTTCAAAGATAAACAAGGAGACGCAAGGCTGATAAGGCCTCACACATTTCGAAGCCCCCTCAGGTGCGAGTCTCTTATATAACAGGCAATAATCAGAAGAGGTGTGCACCCTCCTAACATCTCCTTTCAGAGTAGTTGGTGGTGCAAACATTCTGGTGTGCCTGTTTGAAGGTGAAAAATAAAAACAAGCAAAACTTATTTCAGGGCAAGCAGATCAATGGTGCTCGGGAGGTGTTATTATTTCCATCTTGTGGGCAAGTACAGTGTTACTTACAGTAGCACAGATTAAAAAACAAATGAGCTGACATATTTGCAGGTATGCTTCATTTCCTCCTTTCATCAACAACAGCTCATCTGTCTGAAGTCTACAATATCTCTTAAAGGAGCCACAACAGGAAATGAAAAGACAATCAAGATGTTTTGAGGTGTATTAATCAGCAACTGTTGACCTCCGCTGACACTGCAATTAGATGAGAAATAACATTCATCAAAAACGTTGGTGCGTGGTCCTTATTTACATGTGGAGCTTTATCTGGTCACTAGCACAGTGGTGTCTAGGTGGAAAAAGCTAAGACATCTGCTCTAGGACAGCTGAAGGATCCCTTATGTTTTGCAAAGAAGAGAATATATCTACTGTATGATAAGTAGAAATACACATTAAGGGTCCATTCACACGTCCGCATTCATTGTCCGCACCCGTTCCGCAATTATGCGGGACGGGTGCGGACCCATTCATTCTGAATGGGGAAGGAATGGATGCGGAGAGCACAATGTGTGCTCTCCGCATCCGCATTTCCAGAGCGCGCCGCCGAACTTCCGGTCCGCGGCTCCAGAAAAAAATAGAACATGTCCTATTCTTGTCCGCAGCTGCGGACAAGAATAGGCTGCTCTGTGGGGCTGCCGGCCGGGTGTGTTGCGGATCCGCAACACACCACAGACGTGTGAATGGACCCTTATATACAGATTTCTCTTGATTTAACTCATTTGCTGGAGTTACCAACAGTGGCTCCGTGGTTAGCATTGGTGCCTTGCAGTGCTGAGATTCTAGGTTCAAATCTGAGGGCATCTGCATGGAGTTTGTATGTTCTCCCCATGTTTGTGTGGGTTTCCTCCGGGTACTCCGGTTTCCTCCCACACTCCAAAGACATCCTGATAGGGAACTTAAATTGTTAGCCCCAATGAGGACAGTTAGTGATGGCCCAGATTTACTAATCCTAAAGATGGCTGTCTAGACCTGCAGCAGATTTATCACAGGAGCTCAGGCTGGATGATAAATCTGGAGCAAGGATAAACACTTTTCTTTGACTCTATTGGTTTGCTTACTTTGAAAAGGATTTTTACGCCAGAATAGTGGAGCAATTTGGGCACAAAATGAACAGTTTAGACCTTGCCTCATTCCCCATAAAGGTTCACTACATTGCACTAATAGCCACCCCTTGTCAAGCATGTTAGAAAAGTGTAGAAACCCCACTCCCTAACCCTATGCCACTTTAGTAAATCTGAACTAATGTTTGTAAAGAGCTGCAGAATATGTTGGCGCTATATAAGCAAGAGAAAGAAATCAGCCAGGTACTAAATCATGATAAATCATCTTCTACTTATTCACGGATATATTTCAAATAGAACCATGGCACTAAGGTCATACATTGGAAGTCAAAGTTACGAATATACTTTTTTTGCCATCCAAACTTACAGTAGGAAGACCTAAAAACAATGGAATTTGCTGAGATATTTAATGCCTTATTTTATATACAATATTGATACCATTTCTTAGAATTATTTCACATTTCTGCACTACTCATCGCTCAGTAGGGATAGTTTTTACTGTGCACAGAGAGTATAAGGAAGCAGTCTACAATTTTTTCATCTGGGGAAAAATTCAAGTAAGGGCTCATACACATGATCGTTGTGTGTTTTGCGCTTCGCAAAACACGGAAGCTGCCCGTGTGCCTTGCGCAATTTGCGGAACGGACCGGGCTGCCCATTATAGAGATGCCTATTCTTGGACATGTTATATTTTTTTTTTGCGGTCCTACGGAACGGAGCAACGGATGCGGACAGCACACAGAGTGCTGTCCGCATCTTTTGCGGCCCCATTAAAGTGAATGGGTCCGTACCGAGCCGCAAAGACTGCGGCTCGGATGTGGGCCAGGACAACGGTCGTGTGCATGAGCCCTAAGCAGTGAGAAGTTCAAGGGGTGTTTCAGTTGTTACAAGTTATCCTGCCGTTGGGACCCCCAATGATCACGAGAATGGGGACCCCATGTCCCTTGTAGCCCCCATGAAATGAACGCAGCAGCAAGTCAGGCATGCAAACTGCCGCTCCATTCATCACTATTAGGGATGAGCGAATCGACTTGCATAAAACTTTGTTCTAATACTGTACGGAGCAGGAGCTCCGTACAGTATTAGAATGTATTGTATGCGATGAGCCGAAGTTATTGCTTCGCGAAGTCTCTTGAGACTTCGCACAATAACTTCATAAATGAATTTGTACTGTAAAAAAACATTCCCCATTCAAGTACTGCATCCACAGTACGGCCTGCACACGGCCAGTGCCCGAATATTGTGAACGCGCTCTTTGCGGGCATGGGGCACACACAGTCATGTGCATGAGCCCTTAGATATGAGTGAGTAAACTAGAATAAAAAGATAAGGCATTCAAGCCAAACACCATTTTTCCTAATGCAATTAAAGCAGAAAAGTGTCCTCACACAACTTCATCTAGACATAATGTAATCTACTGTGCAAGATATATGGTGAGTCTTCACTATATATGTGTTTCGATTCCTACCAAGAGTCTTCTATAAATAAATTATAAAATATAAAGAGGAGTCTTCATATCTACAGCCATGCAAAGTCCTGCAGCACAAAAAAGAAAAAGCCAAAGATTTGAAGAACTAATCAAAGCCTCCTCATCCCAGACATACATAAAAACCCTGTACCTGCCTGCAAACAGAAGAAGGTAATATTTACCCAATTACAAAGAATAAATCCAATTAACTGTGACGCCATCAGGATGTCACTGCATGTTCAGGTATGCAACCTGGGTCCCTTAAGGGTTTTTTACATGGGCAAATGATCAAAGGACTGCAAATGCTTGTTCCCGATCATTGCCCTGTGGAAAGATGCCCAGCAATCATTTTTTCAATAGAAAACCAGAAAAGACCACACAAAGACATACACACAAATATAAACATTTATTAAATCATATTGCACAGAGAAGAAAAACATTGAAAAAAAAAATGTCATACCCCTGGGCGCAAAGTAACACCATTTTTTTGAGTCTCTCCACACCAGCCTTGGTTCCGGAGGAGGATAAGGGCAACACACATGGGGCTTTTGTTTGCTCACCAGCCATCTTATTACATTTGTGCCCTTGGCCCTTTGGTATTATATGGTTTGTTTTTTTATATCTTTATTACACATTGGTATTAGTGAATGTATTTAGGGGCCACAATATATATTACAGGGCGTTTTCTTATCGTGATCTTATGATGGATTAAGGCTGGAGTGGAGATGCTTAAAAAAGTATCTTGATTATAGACAAAAAGTATCTTGGTCATAGACAAAGAGCAACTTTATTGTGGTGTCACTGTACACAGCACAGGGAATGAAATTACAAGTATGCAGTATACCATAGAAAAACATAGTTTATTATTTGAAAGTCTAATTGCCAACGGGTAAAAACTATTTATATGCCAACTTGTGTTACATTGCAAACTCCAATACCTACACCATAGGGGTCAGCAACCTCCGACACTCCAGCTGTGGTAAAACTACACTGCCAAGCATGCTCCATTCATTTCTATGGGAGTTCCAACAACAGCAAAGCAAGCATGCAAGCTGGAAGTTGTAGTTTCACCACAGCTGGAGTGCCGGTGGTTGCTGATCCTTGCTATACCAGAATAAACAAATGGTGGGGAATCGCCAATAATGCTTTTCGCTTTCTTAACCATGTGTGTTTCAGCCACATCATCGATACTAGGAAAATAATCCTCAATCTTCTCAGCTACCTTTACCAATCTTTGCAGCGCTTTTTTCCCCATACTATTACATCCTCCATACCATAAGGAAATGCAGTTATATAACACACTTTCTACAGTACCACAATAAAAACTTCGAAGAACAGATGGACTAAAACAAGCTTTCTTTAGTTGAGAGTTTAGTTTCATCTGATCCGAGGTCTGATTGGAGGTGGGATCTGATCTGAGGCTGATGTAGGCTAGGGGGTCTGACGGAGGCTGATGGAGATGGGGGGAGGGGTGGCTGATCTGAGACTGAGAAAGGGACAGTTGCGATGGCAGAGGCAGGGAGAGTGGAAGCTGGGTAAACCCCTCTCTGGATCCCTCTGAGTTGAGCTTTTCTGCCAAATAAAGAACAAAATATATAATATTCACCACTTAAAAATTATACTGTCCTTCATGCAGGCACACCAATCATCGTTTCTTGCCAGCAGATCGTGCGGTCTAAAAAGCTATCTGCTGCCCAGAAACGGCGCCACTGTATGGAGACGAGTCATTGGCAAAGCGATCCCTCATCTTTGTACTATGAAGGAAATCGCTGAATGTAAATTCAGTGGTCTCCTCCAATGAACGAGCAGCCAACTGTGGGGAAGGACAATCAGCTGTTGGATCGAAGCGTCTAAACCCACCTTTAGCCTGTTTAAGCAATCATCTGCCTGTATAAAAAGTGCCTAAACAATCCACTTGCTATAGCGTAAATAAGCACTTGTTATAAGGAAAAAAATAGACTTATCACCTGCAGATTGTAGGCACACTGTGGAGTAGAGTTGTTTCGGTACCAAAATTTTGATTCGGTATCGATACCATAAAAAAGTATTGCGATACTCGATACCATTCGATACCACGCGAAAAAAATAAAAACGCCAAAAAAATCTGCGTGCATTCCACATTTTATGAAACCGCCGGCTCATAATACAACAGTCCTATCCTACTTTTTTGTGGGGACAAGGCGACTAAAGAAAATGGCGAATCGTGCATTTTTCTTTTCTTTTTTTTCTTTACGGCGTTCACCGCATAAAAGTGGATTTTTTAATAGTTTGGACTTTTGAGACGCGGCGATATGTAATATTTTATTTATGTATTGTTTATATATTGTATTAAATTTTACAGTTTATTTATTAACTATTTCCCCCTTAGGGGCTAGAACCTGGGATCTTCTCATCCTATTCACCCTGATAGAGCTCTATCAGGGTGAATGAGACAACCCTCTCCCTGCTGCCCTGTGCTCTGTGCACACAGCAGCAGGGAGCAGACCAAGGCAGCCAGGACTTCAGAAGCGTCCTGGTTACCATGGTAACCGATCGGAGCCCCAGCATTACAGTGCTGGGGCTCCGATCACTGCCACTGCCACCAATGAGGAGGAGGTGAGGGGACCCTGTGGCCACTGCCACCAATGATTTTATTACTGGGGGAAGGGGGCACACTGCCCACTGCCCACCAATGTTTTAATACTGGGGGGCACACTGCCCGCAATGTTTTAATACTAGGGAGGGGAGGGGGCACACTGCCCACCAATGTTTTAATACTAGGGAGGGGGCGGAGCACTGGCCAGCAATGCCGAGTAGTTTCTTATATAAATGCAGGCAGAAGACACAGGCTGCCGGCACCTGCCTGTGAGCAGCGCTGCGATCAGAGGCTATTAGCCCCTCAGGTGCCGCACCTGAGGGGTTAGTACCTCTGATTGCAGTGCTGGGTCTGAGCAGGTGCTGGCAGCCTGTGTCTTCTGCCATCTATAGAAACTACTCGGCATTGCTAGCCAGTGCTCCGTCCCAGCTCCGCCCCTCCTCCCGCCCCGCTCCACCCCTCTCCCTCTATTGGTTGGAGCGGCAGCACAGGGGAGGAGAGACTGCCTCCTTCTCCCTGTGCTGCCGAGGAGAACATGGCCGCGCTGAGAGCGGCGCAGCCATGCTCTCTTATACTGGGCTGTGCAGTAGTGCAGCCCAGTATCGATAAAATACTTTTCCTGGTATCGAGTGCGATACCAGAGAAAAGTATCGATCGGGTATCGAAAGTTCGATACCCGAAACAACCCTACTGTGGAGTACCGTTTTCATCCCAGTGCTTGAATTACACAACGTTATTCCTGGGTAAAATAATTCCAATAAAATAAAGATAAACGGGAGGGAGATTTAACTGTAGTCAAAGAAGAAAGACCAAAACAAATCTATTTCGGAGTGGAGTTGTGCTGGACGCTATATTTAAATACAGGTGTGATTTTTTTTTTCTCCAGAGTACGTAATTACATACCATGAAAATGCACACAGGAAGCAAAAACAATTTGCTTTCTGACATTCAGCAACACAGCCACCTTCTGTTCTGAAAATATTAAGTCTAGTGTCTTAAACACAACGAGAAGTAATGCTCAGATTGTTTTGTATAAATGACGATTAAAAGAAAATAAAAAATCAAGGATTTCCAACTGTACCCGGCTTATGCTCAGAGGATAGTGGCACATATTTTCCTTATGTGTACAGACTACCAGGTACTCTGTGTGCCACCATATGATGCTTCTGAGAAGCAACTTCAGTACATCTGTAATACTCCAACTGAAAAGGCTTTTTTTTTATCTTGGGGATTCTCAGAATGTAAAGGAAGGGGCGTTTAGAGATCAATAACATGTATAGACTACATGTTGAAAAAACGAGAACCTGCTGCAATTGCCTTATTTTACTGTATTACAAGTACATATAGTGAATCCTCTCCAAAACCAAAATACTACCTTTTGGAGTCGACCCCCCATCCCCTCCTTATACAGACAAAATTTCCTGTGACACATTTTTTGTTCTACCTTACATCATGTGTACTGGCCAACTCCTTTGAGATGACCAATGCCCAGAAGCTCCTTTTGTTATTTTGGATGATCATCTCATAGAGGTTTCATAGTTGGTTACATAGTCTGTAATTGCAAGTGTTACCAAAGTCAAGTATTTTTATTATAGTACCAGGTTTGGACCCTTAACGGTTTTCATAACTTTTCACACATTCAGTGAAAAACAACTTCAATGCTTTTAATCCTTGGATTCACATGTACAGTAGCTTTGTAGACCTATCCTTCCTAATTCACAAACTAGAAGTTATCATTGTCTGTGATTTCACAGGGACAGTGGAGCAGCCTAATCACTGTCACTGTTTCTACTTTACAAATGTTACTCTACCTCTTCCCTGATAGTAGTCTCTAAAACACTGCTTAAAATTGTGCAGAGGCTGCAGTAATCACAGGACTTTAATTACTAATTAACTCCTATCCCAGATACACAAACAGCTTGTAATCTGACATCAGATATTATTAAAGTAATTTTAGCTGTCTTTAGCTCTTTCTTCCTCTCTTAATCTATTACCCTAAGTTCACACCTGAGCGTTTTACAGCGCGTTCAAACGCGCTGTAAAATGCTCAACACATGAAAACCAATGCTTTCCTATGGCCCTGGTTCTCACTTGAGCGTTTTACAGCGCGTTTGAACGCGCTGTAAAACGCCCGACGCATAAACAAGTACTTGAGCTTTTTTTGGGGCGTTTGTCGCGCGTTTTGTGATTGACACCACAGTAGTCAATCACAAGAACGCGCGTACGAACGCGCGTTTCCTATTTGCAAAACGCGCTGAAACGTAAAACGCGCGTTTCAAGAACGCTCAGGTCTGAACCCAGGGTTAGTGAAGCCAACATCATAGTGAAAATACTGCAATTCAAGTAATACTGTAATTCAAGTCCCCTCTTAGTCTGACCAATATTGAGATTAAGGAAGTTTCATCCTACAAGGGATTGAAGCTAATAAACAGCATAGAGCTCGTAGTTTTTTTTAAATTTTAAAGTTATTTAAGTAGATCACTGAAGGTACACTGTGATTAGGGGACTTTTTGCAGTCAGTTTTGATAAAGTCTGAATTGCCATAATTTGCATCACATTTATCAAACATTGCAAGTTGGTTGATATGTTTGTCACATTTTTAAATATGTATAGAGATTGTTGCAACAACTTCTAAAATCTGGCCTGAACCTCATTAACATAGCGAACCATGCCCACTTGAATTAGTGGTGTCAAATCCCAAAAAGTCACACATTTTGAAGCAAAGAAGCCCAAAAAGTTGCAAAAGTGAGCTTTCTGAAGCCAGAACTCCAGAGTGCAGGGCAGGATAAATCCCCCCTAAGTACAGAGGAACTAGTGGCAATGAAACTTACCAACTTGCCAAGGTCCAATCATTGATATAATTAAAGATAATTTGAATTGTCATAGTTTGTGAAGGGGCTTAAAGCTGCCAATATGCATTAAAAATGTGTGTCAGCAGCAGGCTGTTTTTGATAGTCTGTGATTGATGACTGCCTACAGGTACTTATTTATGTAAAAAAGGGACTGATGATGTTGGAGTGTCAATGCATGTTATGTGCATGGCATAGTCTGCCGCTCATGTCCAACTGCTTGTCGCTCTCCACAGGTCCACAGATATGCCCAGATTTTACTCCATTGGACATCACTTGCAAACCAAGTTATTATATTGATCAAATCAAAAACTTTATCCGTAATGTCCTATATCGACACAATAAAAACAGAAGAGGAGAAAAGAAAAATATTGCAGCTTATACGGATTCCCCTTTGCAGGAAGATTTACAGGAATACTTCTCTGTGACTGGGGAAACTGCAGATACTTCAGCTCGTATATTACCACATTAAACCTCATGGTTTAGCTTTATTGCCAGCACTTAAAAAAAGGTATATAAAATTATACACTACTGCCATAACATACAGCATGCTTCTGATGCCAAATACCTCACAGTAATATCTCTGCTTTTACGCCAGGGAGATGAACGGGATTTATTGCAGCTCTTTTTGCTGGATGATCCTCCTTTACTTGGCCAATACTGCAGTCGGCATGCCCTACACATCCACATAGCAGACCTCTCAGTTTATTTGGCAGGAAGAAACTAGCATAAACCTTTCACCATATCTACACAACTGTTTAATAAGATATACAATGACAATTTTGATAGGTGATTTGATAAGAAAAAAAAACCATGGCATTTAACACCTTAATACCTTCAGTAGCAAGCCCATTTTGCCCCTTTTAAAGGGGTTATCCGCTTTTGTAATATTGATGACCTATTCTCAGGATAGGTCATCAAATATTTGATCGGCTGTCGTACTGACACCCGTTACTCCTGATGATCAGCTATTTGAAGAGAGGGCCGTGTTCATGCGGGGCTTTCTCCGCATTGATTACCAGCTCGCCGTAAACATAGCAGTGGTAAACGGGTGTATGTACACCTAAGCCGTCCCAGTCACTTTTGTAGGGCGGCTCCTTCTTATTCAAGTGTATAGGAATGACCCGTCCCATATTAGTCAATGGGATGGTGTACTTCTAATCACACCTGCTGGGTGGGGGTGCCAGGAGTCGGACCCTTGCCAATCTGATATTGATGACCTATCCTAAGGATGGGTTATCAATATAAAAAAAAGCAGACAACCCCTTTAAGATGCTCTAAGCCAATATCAGAGGGCTACAGCTAAAGGCCCTTCTACACGGGCCTTTTTTTTTTTCTCGCATTGCAGGGAATGGGAGATGGATGGAAAGACAATGCACGTCCATCCATTAAACATACACATTTTTATCCAGATACTTTCTTCTTCCTTTAAAACACATCAAATTTTTATTTAAAAACCGAAGGGTTTCACAAAAACATACTTTTTTTGTGGTTATCTATTTTTTTAATGTATATGTGTTTTTGTACTGTATGTCTACATGTATCCACCTGACGTACAGCAAAAACAAGATGGGGACAGGCCCTTACAGTAAATAATACAGTACGTTCTGCCTTCAGGAGATAACTACTAGTTTTAGGTTGTATGCATACGATACGTATTATGTGTGGTTTTTCCTCAGTCTCCGAGGGTTAATAAAATTTTCCAAATATCATGTACACTGTGTGTTCCACATGGAAACTGACTTGCCGTGCGGATTTTGAAACCTTGATTTTAAGAGCATATTTCAGCCTGTAATGAAGAGAGTGAGATCTAGGGTAAATCCGTTTCAAAATACACAACTTATACGTTCAAATTTTGATGAAGATTTTTGACAGAGATCCAGCAAAATCAATATAAACGATACTGCTGTGTGCATGTAGCCTTGGATTTTGTCGTAGATTTGTCCTAGATCTTTTGTATTTCAAGTCTGCACCACAGGTCAATTTCCATATGGAAAATGTTCGCACCGTGTAGACGAGATTTTGAAAATCTCCTCCACATAGGGTACTTTCACACTAGCGTTGTTCGGATCCGTAGCCATTAGACTTATTCATTTAAATACCGGATCAGTCTTTCCGGTATCATCCAGAATAACCGATCCGGTATTTATTTCAAAGCTAGAAAGAACTGTGCATGCTGGATCCGGCGAAGCGGCAATTTACGGAACACTTGGTACTGTTAATACTTTTCAATAGAAATGAATGCCGTACAAATACCGTACAAGGGACGGAACGGAAGACTAATGCACACTGAACGGATTGCTTTCAATTCAGAATGCATTGGGACAAAACAGAAGCATTTTTTTTCCGGTATTGAGACCATTTACAGGATTTCAATACGGGAAAAGAATAACACCAGTGTGAAAGTACCCTTAGCTGGTACTATATTACGTTGCTTAAATTCAGCATGTAGTACGCACTGTGGACTTCAGGAAGCCCGGACATACACCCCCCTCCGATCCGCCAAAATGATTATCCAGTATAAACTGCAGTGTCATCACCAATTTTATAAGCTTTGTTTTAAGGTGGCGGCAACATACCAAATACAACCAAGCAAACTCCCCCATTGCTCAGCTTATTGACTAACTATACAGAACCCGCTGCCTTTCTGGAGCCCTTACAGATTGTTCTATTTGTGCTGCTTGGATCAACAGCGCACATTACATCTTCCCAACGCCCTCCCAATGTACACATTGATTTCCAGTACAAATTAACAGCATTTTAAGCAATCACATCTGACAACAGGCCTTTATAGGCTCCCTATGAAATCGTGTCAGATTGAGAACTCTCTCTGGCATGAACGGTCCTGTAAAGAGAGCTCTGGAATTTCCAATGGTTTCCAAAAAGGAACTTTCGGAAATGAGACCAATGAAGCATTCAAGAGAAAATAACACTTTAGCTGACAGACCGGCAACGCAGAGCGGTACTGCATATCTGTGCCACAAAAACACCCGGTAAAACATTTCTGGTTTACTTTTTAAAAAGGGAAGATTCCAAGCAGCATCTCCAAGTTATAATGAAGGTCTAACAGATAACGATAAGCATTTGCAAGGCCCAGTGGTCCGTATACGGAACCATTCATTTCAATGGGTCCGCAAAATAAAAGAAGGTACTGCGTATGCATCCCGTTTTTCCGTTCAAAGATAGAACATGTCCTATTATTGTACGCATAACGGACAAGGATAGTACTGTTCTATCAGGGGCCAGCTGTTCTGTTCCGAACCGCAAAATACTGAAAAAGCCAGACGTTCATGTGCAAGAGGCCTAATATGTGAGGAAACAATGGTGTGTGAGCCTTCTCTGCACTTTTGATTTGCCAGTCTTATGTATACAATGAAAGCGGAATACTTATGGACACCCATCATCTCCTAACCCCATTATATGATATGCTTCCCAGAAGTAAATTGCCCAGCCTTATCTTGGATGCTGACATTGCTGTCTGCAGCCAGTAGGTCTGGTTATTAATGTTTCTTCCATCCAAAGTGCCACGGTGTGGTTCACCGTGACATGGTTTGCCATGCAGGCTGACTGCACGCCTTTTGCGTACTGGCTGCGGGTGATTCCATGTAGGATGGTTGCTTTTGGCTGCATGCTGGCTGTGGTATCTAGTGTGAACCTGCCCATGTGTGTGTGTGTGTGTACCTCTTTTGGCTGTATGGTCTCCCTGTGGGTATGTCAGGTTGGTTGCGCTCTTGCGTACTTTCTGCGTTGTTCTGTGCATGCTGGTTTCTAGGGGCAACGTCCTGTATCGCAGATTGGTATGCTGTGGTATTTGGTTACCCCTGACCTGATTTGGTACCTCCATGTTTGGTTCTGATGGGGTTAATCTCCCCTGGTTGATTCCTGGGTGTGTCCTTTCAGGTGCGCTCGTTAGGCTGCAATTTCTGCCTTTGAGCATGGAGTGTTGAGGTCAGTCGGTTCTGTCTTGTGGGTGTTTCACCCTCCTGCTCTGTGTAGTCTGTCTACATTTGTCTTGACCTTTGCTGCTGACCTAGGGGGTCCTAAAATCTACACCTTGGTATGTTCTGCCTGGTTCTGTATTGTTTGTCTTCATGCCCTGTACCTGTCCTGTATTTGTATAGCCTAGTAGAGCTTATCGGCGTCTGATCTATGTTCCTGTTATTGTCTGTCTGGCAGTCCTTACTGCTTCTGGTGTTCCGTTCATGTCTGTCTATGTCCGCCCTCGGAAGAGGGTTCCTGTGCTCCCCAGAGGGGGAATGCCTATGCCAATGCCCTTTCTCTATGTGCAGCTCTGCCTGGGGCCGCTTAGCTTCTATTGCTTGTGGCGCAGGTAACTGCTTCTGTCTCTGCTCGGCCTGTTCTGTGCAGCTCTTCCTGGGCCGCCTTGCTTCTGCCTCTGTTCCGTTCTGCCTACCTGTCTGTGGATCCAATGTAGTGTCGGTACTTTGTCTAGTATTTTCGTGCCGCTTGATCCTGCTGCCACTGACTCGGTTTACGCTCTGGAGAAGCTCTGGCAACTACCCTAACGCCCCAAGCCTATCCTTACCATCCGAGGCTCTAGTGAAGACCAGGTAGCTGCCCCTCCAGAGTATTGCTAGTCAGTGGCGCAGTGGGTTCACACCCACTGATCAGTTTCAGTACATTGAGGTCTTCTATTATAGTTGTTGTCACGTGCCTTGGTTCCTTTGTAATAAATTATGGGTCCCGTGGTCCTTGGCCTGTTTTTCTTGTATCCTGCTCGCCTGACGTCCCGGAGGTCTGCCTGAGGACCCCCAGCACGTGACACAAAGCTATAATTATATAAGTCATCACAAACTGTGTGCTGGATGCTGTAGGCCCTAGGTGCCCTATGCAGCTGCATGCATGTCACAGGCACTGTACTAATACCAGCCAAAGGCAGAGAAGGATACAAAATGATTGGTTGCCAATAGTATTACATCCCCTAGACTCCTAGTGTAAAGCGCAAGGAGTCTGGAGGAGATTCAATGACATCAGCAGAATACAAAGGGCTGAAATACACATCCGTAACCTGGTGCAAGAGATAAAGCTGCGGCATCAGATGCTATAGTAACAGGTTAGAGTGCACATGGGAAACTTTGATTCTAAAGATGTGAATTGGCCAAAATCACACTGTCCATTCTTTAGCAATCATTGTTCTAAAAAATAAAATGAAAAAACAAGTCCTTTAAAAGTTCAAGTTTTGACTTTCTGTTGTCACACTGACTATTAGTGTCATGATATAATGGGCAGAAGCCCAAGTTACTATTGTAAAAGAGGCCTCATCTACGTATAAGCCATTATTTGAATTAGCTATTGCTTCCTGCTAAAGAGATTTCATACTATAACTCTAAACCAATAAATATTAAAGAGGTTTTCCAAGAGTTTTTTTTAACTGATCAGTGGGGTCCAACACTTAGGGCCCCTACAATAAGCTGTTTGAAAAGGCAGTGTTGTGACCTTCTCTCTGCTCACCACCATACATTGTACAGCGGCTGTACTTGGTGTCACAGCCTAGCCCCTTTCAGTTCAATGGAGCTAAGCTGCTCCTAGGCCATGTGACTAATGAACATGACATCACATGGCCTAGGCAAAGCTGGAGAAGGCTGCGGCACTACTGCGAGCGCCGCTGCCTTATCAGACCTCACCAATCAGATACCGATTGAGGATTTAAAAAAACACCTCTCGGAGAACCCCATTAAAGAGATTTTCTGGGAGCTCAATATTGATGTCCTATCCTCAGGACATGTCAATATCTGATCAGTGGGGGTCCGACTCCCTGGCAATCAGCTGTTTGAAGAGTCCATGGCACTCCGGTCTTCTCACAGCTAACCAAGCACAGCGCCATTCATTGTATAGCAACTGCGCTTGGTAATGCGACCCAGGCCCATTCACTTGAGCTGCAAATAGGCCATGTAACCTAAGCAGAGGCCTCGGTGCTCACCAGAGCGATGCAGCCTCTTCAAACGGCTGACTGGCGGTGGTGCCGAGAGTTAAACCTCCATATCAGATATTGACCGATCCCGAGGGCATACCATCAACAGTAAACTGCCGGAAAACCCCTTTAACTCCATAGTCTCTAAGTACTCATTGGTGCCATCACACCAGAATAGGTGCCATCAGAAAGATCGAGGAAAAAAAAAAAAATGTATTAAAGGAGTTCCTGTCCCCCCACCAATAGATTTGTGGATAAGTGCCCCTTCGGCTAAATCTATTATCTTATGTGTAAAGTACAGAGGATGATGTCAGTCAAAGAACGTTAAGGTGAGGTGTCATTGTCTTAGAAAACTAGAAACAGGAAAAAAATACAAGTGAATCTGTTACCGCTGATGTCAGGTATAAACAGTAATTTAGCTCAAGCAGCAAGCCTATTCCTTAGAGTCCCATTTATTAGCTAAAATACCTACAGTATACTCGCACTAATACAGTGCATAAATTTATACACAACGTAGTACTGTGAATACATTTAAATACATTTATTGTATAGTTATGGAGATTAAATTGGCCTCCAAGGAGACATTGAAGACAAATTATGTTTTGGAAAATTTCCCACACATTTCATGGGCTTCATCATTTTAACTCTGACTCTAATCCATTAAGTATTATTCAGTACCTAACATGAAGAGCTGCATGTAAGAACATATACAGCCAAGGATCATTTCCAAGTCCCTGGTAATTATTTTGGCTGAGGCACTCATCATATAATGCTATATGATGCTCTAGTATGCTATGAACAGGCTTCGTTTATACAGTATGCTGGAATTTGGCACTAGTCCGAAGACCAATAAACAACTGACTAGGTCGCTTTCACACAGTCAGTGTTTGGTCAGTGATTTCTATCAGTGATTGTCAGCCAAAACCAGGAGCTGAGCCTATACAGAGATAAAGTATAAACTATAAAATAATCCACAGATAAGGTATAACGGAAACCAGCACCTGGTTTTGGCTCACAATCACTGATCAAACACTGACCAAACAATGATTGTGTGAAAGTGGCCCCAGGCCTCATTCACATTTTCGTTTTTCACTGACATGTGCTGTCCAAATTTTCTGCGGCCGCCACACGTACTCGTTGATTCTAATATGTCTGTTCACACATCAGCAGTTTTTTACTGACCATGGGACGAGATTCATGCCTTACTGTGGTCTGGGATGCGGACCATACATGCCAACTCATGGCATCTGTGTTTGGTCCGTTTTTCACTGACGACTGGTAGGAGATACTTTAGAAATACATTTTCAGCTGAGCAGTGTCTGTGGAATACGGATAACACGCGGAGGGCATAAAACGGATACATGGACCAAACATGGACGCTTCATGGACATCTTCATGGACGAAACATTGATGGATTCTGGTTCATTTGAAAACCTACTGCATGCCTAGGCTAGACAGCAGATTCTGGGCATTCGAAAACATAGTGCTACTTTTCGGGTCAAAATGACCTAGGCAAATTGGCTTTTCTATAAGCTGTAATTTTCATTCTAAAGGGAAATTTTGATGCAGGTGTGAACAAAGTCTTACCTACCCCGTCTAGGTAGGAACTACCAGTATATATAGAATTCTAAATATTACGATCTTCAGGACAATTGAGCAACAACCAATATGGCTCCAGTACAATGGTTTGTTAATCAGCTCTATTTGTGAAAGATCGTATTCACACAGTGGGGCAACAGTTTTTTTTGCTGTGCTTTTTGTGAAAAAAGCAAAAAGCTCTATCCTCTGCAAAAAGCAGGGTTATGTGCAAACTGTCACAAAAAACTTGACCATACCCTGTGAGTAAACCTAGGGCGCCTTCACACGCAGCAGATTTTGTTGCTAAATGTTTCTGCAACTAAAAATCAGTTCCATTCACCTGAATGGGGCTTATAGAAAACCATATGTTTCCCACCAAAAGCAACTCAATTCAAATAAACGACACCGATTCTCTTTTGCAAAAAAAAATTCGGCAACAAAATCTGCTGTGTGTGAAAGCCCTTCAACAGAGCAGACTTCCCAGAAGCGAATACGGGAAAGCTGAGAAAAAAAAATCTGCATTTATTATTACGCAGTATTTCTATTATTTAATGCTATTAAAGGGGCTGTCCAGGATTTTAAAAAAATATATCTTAGCAGAAAACATAATAAAATAAAAAATAACCTTTAGGCCCCATTCACACGTCCGCATCCGTTCGGCAATTCTGTGGAATGGGTGCGGACCCATTCATTCTCTATGGGGCCGGACGTGAAGCGGAGAGCACCCTATGTGCTCTCCGCTTCCGCATTTGCGGAGCGCGGCCCCGAACTTCCGGTCCGCGGCTCCTCAAAAGATAGAGCATGTACTATTCTTGTCCACAGCTGCGGACAAGAATAGGCATTTCTATGGGGGGTGCCGGCCGGGTGTGTTGCGGATCCGCAATACACCACGGACGTGTGAAAAGACCTTAATCACACCTTCCCGATCTGGCAATGACATACTGACCGCTACATCCAGACCAGTGAGCCCAGTGACTCACTGCAGCGGCCACATCGATGTACAGCATGTCATTGTTACAGGAAAAGAAACCGCAGCCAGAGCAGTGGCGCTGGAATGGCGGGAGATTTCAAAGGTGAGTAATAGTTAATTTTATTTTATAGCATTTTCTGCTCTTATCTACGGCCAGCTGGGCGACCTGCTTTAGCACAAACACAGTGAAATTCTATGTATATGTGAAAGCGATACACTAACTGTTGAAGTATGAGGCTATAAACACGTTATGTGATCTCAGAATTAAATTATTAGGTGCTGCCATTATCCTCTTATCAAGTCTTTTCTGCAGTGGTGTACCACTCCATAATACATGCTGGATGCAAGTAGTAATCATCACAGGGCATTTATAAGGGGTCTTCCGGGAGCTTAAAAAAAAAAAAAAAAACTAAGAACATGAAATGTTATAATTTTAAAAACAACAATTTATTTCCCCCACTGAAATCCTCTGCTGTATTTCCCCTCATTTTCTGCACTGGTGACATGCCTCACGTCCACGTGAGCAATGCAGCCAATCAGTGGCCTCGCCTGTCTCGTGCTGCTCATTGTCACCTCCAAGACCAGGGATAAAATCATTTTAAAGGGTAACCATAATTTCTTACTTAAAGGGGTATTCCGGTCATAACAAGTTATCCCCTGTTCACAGGATATTTCTCAGCTATCTCCAGCGCCCCCATAGAAATGAATGGAGCAACAGGGCGCTTTTCCAACCAGCTGCTCCGTCCATTTCATGGGGCTCCCAATCTCATAGGAGCCTCACCGATCTGATAGTAATCCCCCATCCTGCAGATAGGGTTCAGTCTGCTCACTGACTCCACTTGAACAGTCCCGATAGCGCTTCACTAATCAAGTCATTGTTACAGGCCACTACGAAAAGTCTAATATAGCTAGCAGTGGACTAGGCACTCATAAAACCAGAAGTGATGAATTATGTGACGAGAGGCCAGCAGGATCACTACTTACGGTACTGGCTTACACTGCAGTGTTATCCCACCCACACAGACAGAAACGGTCTCCTGGAGGAGAAATGAGGAAGTGTGTAATGTACAAGTAAGATATTTGTGGTCACCTGCACCACTGAAGCCACTGCCTTCTGCGGTGAAGTTTCTCTTGGGAACATGTCACTGCTGAAGCCTATCGTTGCGTTCATGACCCGGCCAGTAGAGCTGGGAACAGAAGATGTAGAACTGGGGGCCAGAGTGCAGGATTGGAGTGGAGCATATAAATATGACTCTGCCAATAGGCATTGCAGTCTAGGGGCCGATAAGAAATGGTTATTCCTGAAAAACCACTTTAAGACTCACAGATTGAGTCACAGATGCAGTTCAGTCATGAATCTTTTTATTGGTGTTATTCAGCAGAAGAGCAATGGTATGAAGGAAGCTACAGGCCTGCTAAGTGATGGTGGCCTTGAAACTTGACATGTTAAAAGAGTTCTGCCACGTATGAAAGTTATCATCTATCTACAGGATAGGGGATAACTAACTGATCGGTGGCAGTTCAACCAGTGGGACCACTACCGTTCACAAGAACGAGGTCGGTCCCATGTCCTCTGACCTGAAGAAGCAGCAGGTCGAGCATGTGCTCTTTATTCATTTTCTATGGTACCGTACTCCGCTATTTCCACGGAGAATAAATAGAGCAGCAGGAGACATGCTGAAACTGCCACTCTATCAGGATGAGGACAATGGACCCTCGTTCTCGGGATTGGTGGTGGTCTGACTGACCACTGTGGATAGGGGATGATGTTCAAACTTGGCACAACCCCCAGAGCATCTAAACAATAAATAAAAAAACACATGCAGTTTTGGATGCAGATTAAGGGGCAGTTATTAATGCAGTTTTTGGATTCAAACAAAATGGGAAATATTAAAGAAAGACTTTTTTCCTGAGGGATCACCTCTGGCTTTGGGTCAAAAAAAAACGGAATCAAAAACTACATGTGTTATTCCAGTTTGATAGTGTTCTTAAGGATTAAAAAAAAAAAAAAAAACATGACTGCTTCCTTCCAAAAACAGTGTCACACTGGTCTGTGGGTGGGATCTGATATTCCACTGAAATAAATGGAGCTGAGCTGCAATACCACACTCAACCTGTCGACAGATGTGGCACTGTTTTGGAAGAGAGCAGCCAAGGTTTTCTAATCCTGGAGGACACATTTTTGTAGATAATACGTTTCAGCGGCTGCTATAAGGCGCTCAAGACCTGCTGGTGGAGGATGCTGTTCAAAAAGGCATGCTATATGTCAATTACAGCACTTCCCAGCCGGACTGATCAGGAGACGCCTAGTGGTGGCCACAGCACTTGCGTCAAGATGAGACACAACTGCAACCACATGGAGTCTCACTGCTAATGAGGGCGGAAGGGCAGTATTTTGGATGGCATCACAAGTGTTTAGGGCAGGCAGGGCCAACCTGCGTCTCTCCAGCTGTTGTAAAACTACAACTACCACCATGCCCTGCTGTAGACTAATAGCTGTAGGTAGTCTGGCAATGCTGGGAGTTGTAGTTTTGCAACAGCTGGAGAGCCTCAGGTTGACCATCCCTGGTTTAGGGTGCTGCTCAGTAGATGCAGTGAACCCCGCTTAATTGCATACAAATGAGCATCTGGCAGAGATTCTTTATTAAAAGGGTCTGTGGGGCGACAGGTTCCCTTTAAATTTCCCCGATTCCTGCATTATTGGAGTATGCCTGTAGATACTGAGAGGAACATTATTATTAGCGTTATATTTAGGAATAGCTACTGAAGAATTTGCTCAAACAGGGGTACCACTATACAGCACATGACCTTTTAGACCTTAAGTAAGGAGTCACATTATTTATGCCAGGAACAGCCAACAAAAAAAAAAAAACACACACAAAAAGAAAAGGAAACAAAGCTTCATAAAATGTCACATAAAGCTGATTTACGGCTTAACCCTCATCTAGCCAACAAAAGTACATACTGATATAAAACCGCATTGCTTTCCCAGCTCTAGGAGTGCAGAACTAATGAACTGCAAACTAGCAGTCCATTAATGAAATAAAGCTCGGGAGAAAGGATTACAGAGCAGCAAGATCAATCTTTATTTTTTGGAGGTATGGTTTCATTTGATACAGCAATAGTTAATCCGTTTGCCTTCCTGTATCGGATGACCACAGCCAATAAGAGAGAAAGCTGGCAAATCCTCCCCCCACAATGCTCAAGGGCCTCTGCTGGATTCACTACAGCTGCTACCTGCAACCTCTCTCAGTCTATAGCAAAACACAAGAGGAAGGTGCAATTTGGAGACTCTTCATCGCTATGGTGATAATGTAAAGGAAAAACAAGAGACGACTCGAGGGAACGGGATTGGTAATGGACTAACTTTGCAAGCTTGTGTTTTTCGGAATTATCTGACAGTATGTTAAGGACATAAGATCCTTGAACATGTTTGGTTCCCCTCTTAAAATGGCGAGTACAACGCATACACCGTGTAAATACGTCTCAAGTAAATACCAAAAGGTATAAAATAGCTGATGTCTGATGAGAGACTCACTCTTACATAAAGCATCGCACAAAGTCCAAGTATGATTTCTAGGGTACAATCAAGGTGATAAAGGGGCAAAAATTCTCTAAGTGCCAGAAAGAAGTACGTTAGGGGTCATTTATCAAACTGGTGTAAAGTAGAACTGGCTTATTTGCCCACAGCAACCAATCAGATTCCACCTTTCATTTTTGACAGCTCCTTTGGACAAAGAAAGGTGGAATCTCATAGGTTGCTATGGGCAACTAAGCCAGTTCTACTTTGCATTAGTTTGATAAATGACCCCAGTAGTTTGTGCTTAATTCTTGGAGGGATTCTTTACATAAAGGAGTCTTATAGAGTGAAGAAAGCGTGAACGTTATCCTCTTTTTGCAGAGTAGCACTATTCCAATCCATGCAGAACACAAACATCAATTTCTGAAGACAGAGTCTAAAAGAGGGAGGGGTGGGTTGAGGTACAGCTATTCCTGCTGAATATACTTGCGTGCTACCGCTGAGATTATAAAGAGAAGTTTTATAGTCGTTTGCGTCCTCTGACCCACTATAGTCATCACTAGGGATAAGCGAATTGACTTTGGATGAAACATCCGAAGTTAAGTCGCTCAACCCTAGTTATCACCAACATAATGGTATCTTTTGATTGATGACAATCTGAATTTGGATCTACGTACCATAGAAGTTACGTTTCTCCACCCCCTAGCTGTGCCCCCTTCCCCAGAGATATAACATAAACACAAGATGATTGGCAGAATTTATCATTATGACCTTCATATAGCATTTTTATGTATGGATATGTCTTTTTCACCTTTGACTGTATTCAGATGCGTTTTCAGGCTAATTCAATACCCCTGTTTTATGTTAATGTTTTTTAAAACCTTAATTAAAAAAAAAAAAAGAAAGTGGTAAAGATCTGCCAAAATGTTACCCCTAAATCTATGCAGGAAGCCTATTAAATTAGTAAATGACCCTATTCTCCCCATGTGGTTGATAATCAAAAATATACAGTATATGACTTTTATCCATTATACCATTATTCCATTTCTGTTCTAAATGCATTTATCTTGTATTCAAACTCTCATTAACCTTTGACTATGAATATCCAGACTCAGGCCTCTTTCACACGAACGTATTGGATCCGCTCCGTGCATTGGGGACCACAATTTGCGGTCCCCAATGCACGGGCAACATCCGTGCGGGGGCCAAGGCGGATCCAGACCCATTCAACTTGAGTGGGTCCGTGATCCCTCCGTTCCGCGAAAAAAAATTTGCGGAACGGAAGCACGGAACCCCAGTATTGGGTTGGAACCCCGTATGCGGCCCGCAATACGGCCACAGAACCAGTACGTTCATGTTAAAGTGGCCTTCAGTATACAATTATACTGGTGCAATAAACTTTCCATGTTCCTCACTATTTCTCAATCAGTATGGAATTACATTTCCCACAGAGCTTGTAATTCCCAATCATTCACCAAACTGACATGTCCTTCGGCAGTCCTCAATAACACAAGGGTAACATGGGCAACTAATAAACATGCTGCAGTTACAATGTCACTAGGTTCACGGCAGAGTTTCTCTCCTGAGGAACACCACGTCTGATGACCCAAGGAGACAACGGTTGATGATGAAACAGCCATTTAATATTGGTAGTATCTTTTCATGACGAGATGTCAGCACTTTGCTTAATAAAAGCGGAATTAGGAATTTTTCAGGAACCATGCTGTACCACCACCACCAAGAAATGTACTAATAGATCCGCAGCTAGGGAAATGCCACATCAACCTGGATACAACACAAAAAGTGAAGAAGCCGTTTGCTGTATTTAGTACCTCTGGGTCACTGTAAGCAGCCTCAAAATACCAATGCTGGTTCGATGTGAATTATTAAACACATCTCGGCAAGAAGTCAAACCGCCTCCATACTTAAAAACCTTCTCCTTGAGGGGAGAAAAAGAAAAAAAAAACAACGAACAGAAGAAATAAAAAGCTTATCCCCAACAAAGGAGTATGAGGTAAATTGCCTCACTGAAGGTTAATAATATCCTGTCGCTGAGGTAAAAGACTCAATTACAAAACCTTCAGAATGGTTCCTGAGGAACAGATACGCCTGCAGTGACAGTCAGGGTTTAAACAAGCAAAATACAGAAGGAAACTAACAACTGTACCCAGAGGAGCAAACCAAATATATGACTCGTGTGGGATAGATATTTTATCAAGAAGCAAATACAAGTGTTATGTTTATGGCTCATAAAAATTATCGAATGTGCCATAAATGTACTTTTAAGGACAACATTACAGTTTATGATGGAATCTTGCAATCTCCTATATATATATAAAATATCTCTGTCTTTCTCTAATATATATATATATATATATATATATATATATATACACTAGCAGAAGGACCCGGCTTCACACAGGTATATTTCATCTATTTCATTTAATGTTTGTGTGTGTCGTTAAAAGATAGCGAGAGTATCCCCCATAACAGTGACCTCTACAGCACCCAGCTTCTTTAACAGAGAACTCCACAGTCCCCCCCGCCCTTTAACACTGAGGGCCCCCCCCCCCCCAGTGCCCTGCCACTTTAGAATGGGACCTCCACAGCAGCCCATCCCCTTAACGTTGACCTTCACAGCAGACCGCCCCTTCAACAGTGAGTTTCACAGCACCCCACTCCATTGACAGTGGCCTCACAATACCCCGCTGCCTTAACAGTGACCTCACAGTACCCTGCTGCCTTAACAGTGACCTCACAGTACCCTGCTGCCTTAACAGTGACCTCACAGTACCCGCTGCCTTAACAGTGACCTCACAGTACCCCGCTGCCTTAACAGTGACCTCCACAGCAGTTGCCTCTTTAATAGTGGCCCCTGCCGCTTAAAAGTGACCTCCACAGCAGCCTGCCCCCTTAACAGTAACATCCACAGTGAACGCCTCTTTAACAGTGACATCCACAGCGGAGGAGGTGGATTTTTCTGTAACTGTCGCAGTCGCAGCAAGTCACATGACGCAGTGCAACACCATAGCCTATCATTATAAAAATTATCGCGTGACATTGGTGCGACATCAATGTCAAGCGACACATGTAGCAGTGTAGTTGTGCCCTATGTGTCGTGCGACTTATTGTCGCCAGACACATGTCGTCGTGTAGCCCTAGCCTAAAGCTGACCTACAGCAGTGAAGAAAAATGGCTGGGTTGTTATGGAAACCTGGAGTAAAACTGTGTATAGGTGGAGACTAAGAGCCTGCGAGCTTCCATTGGCTGATAAGGGACTTGTGAACATGTGAATGGCAGTTGGGATATGAAGAGAAAGACTTGCAGGCTTGTATTGGCTAATGCAGGTCATTTTTTGGGAATATCTCAGAAACGGTAGATCCTAGAGAGCTGAGACACCCACAAGATTTTTTTCCAGGTAGCAAGGGATGTGTATACCTAGTTTCGTTGAAATAGATTACATATATACGTCCTTTTTATATATATATATATATATATATATATATATATATATATATATATATATAATGTGGGGAGTCGCTCTGGTAGACAGCGGTGCGGGTGCAGTTTAGAGGCAAAACAAGGAGTCCAGATTGTGCAACAAACAGTGTTTTATTCACACTTGCACACAAAATGAAAAACAGTCTCTTGGTGACAGTTCACACACAACGGAAATAACGTAGCCAAACAAAAACAGTCCAACACAGGTTCAGTCACCTGGGAGGTGTAGGTGCAGGTTCGCACCACGCTGTCGGCCCAGCCGCAGGAGAATCCAGCTTCAGGTAGCCAGGAACAAAATACCTCCTTGCTGAGCTCTTTCCTCCTGGACAGAGAACTCCCAGCCCTGTCAGCAGCTCCAGGATAATCACACTCCTCAGACACAGCTGCTGGCTGCGTTTTATATCCAGCCCAAAACATGGACTGGACCGTGGGGAGCAGCCACCCACCCTACTCTTTAGCTGCTCCCAGTAAGAGCCGGCCCGATCGGCTTTGCAGCCATGCTATTTAACAAAGTCAAACAGCACTAGCTGCTGCAGACAAAAACCCGGCTCTCACCTCACCGAGGCCAGCAACCTCGGTGACACGTACCTGCCATCACATATGACACCTTGCACCTTACCACATACCCCCTTTGTTCAACCCTGAGGGGTGAACACACGTGAGGCAGTGGACGCGGACAGGGCATCTGCGCTGCCCTGCAAGCGGCCTGCCCTGTGTTCCACGGAAAACTTGAAATTTTGAAGAGATAGGAACCACCTGATGACCCGAGCATTCCTCTCCTTGGCCTGACTCATCCATTTGAGGGGGAATGGTCGGTCACCAGACGGAACCTCCTCCCTAACAGGTAGTAGCGGAGAGATTCGAGTGCCCACTTGATAGCCAGGCACTCCCTCTCCACTATACTATACCTGGACTCGGGCGGGACTGAGCTTACGGCTCAGGAAGACAACGGGATGTTCTTCCCCGTTGACCTCCTGCGACAGTACCGCACCGAGGCCTACCTCCGAGGCGTCGGTCTGTACGACAAACTCCTTGTTGAAGTCGGGTGTCACCAAAACCGGGACCCACACAGGGCCGACTTCAACGCGGAGAAAGCCTCCTCCGCCTTCTCACTCCAGCTAACCCTCCCAGACTTTCGCCCTTCAACAGGTCTGTCAATGGCGCTGCTATTGTGGCAAAGTGGGGCACAAACCTCATGTAGTAACCTACAATCCCCAGGAACGACTTTACCTGCCTGGTGGTGACCGGTCGGGGCCAGTTACGAATGGCCTCTACCTTAGTTACCTGAGGTTTGATGACTCCCGCCCAATTACATATCCCAGATATTTTGTCTCCTCTAACCCTATGGAGCACTTCTTTGGGTTAGCGGTCAGTCCGGCTTTCCTCAGGGCATCCACTACCGCCTGCACCTTGGGTAAATGGCTTTCCCAGTCGGTGCTGTGGATGACTACATCATCCAAGTAGGCCGAGGCGCACCGACGATGTGGTCGCAGCACTATGTCCATTAACCTTGGAAAGTGGCGGGGCGCCATGCAGGCCAAAGGGTAACACCTTGTAGTGATACAGGCCCTGCGGGTAACAAATGCGGTTTTTTCCTTAGCCGACTCGTTAAGGGTACCTGCCAGTACCCTTTAGTGAGGTCCAGCACAGAAAATAACGGGCTTGTCCTAAACTTTCAACCAGCTCTGCCTACTCGGGCATGGGATACGCGCACAAACTTGGATACTTCATTTAACTTGCGAAAGTCGTTGCAGAACCGCAACGTCCCATCCGGCTTGGGTATTAGGACTATGGGACTGGCCCACTCACTTTTCGACTCCTCAATGACCTCGAGCTTCAACATTAACTGTACTTCCTCCGCGATGGCCCGCCGCCGAGCCTCGGGTACCCGGTATGGTTTTAACCGGATCTTGGCCTGAGGCTCAGTGACGATGTCATGTTGGATGAGAGACGTGCGGCCAGGGAGGTCCGAGAACACATCCGTGTTCCGACTGATGAACTCCTGACTTCCTGAACTTGTTTGGAAGACAGGCTGTCTGCAATTTTTACCGTGGTTACTGCTTCACAGGCCTCGAACTGTGGGGCTGGACCCTTTTCACCTAGAAGCCCTGGCCGGGGCTGTGGTCGCCGGCTGTGTCCCTATCTTTCCACGGCTTAAGTAAATTCACGTGGTACACCTGCTCGGCTTGCGCCGCCCTGGCTGGTGTACTTTGTAATTTACTTCCCTACCTTCTCGATCACCTCATAGGGGCCCTGCCACCTAGCTAGGAATTTGCTGTCAAGGGTGGGTACCAGAACCAAAACCCGATCTCCCGGATTGAAGTCCCGCACCCGAGCCTGACGATTGTACACCCTACTCTGGGCTTGTTGCGCTGCCTCCATATGCTCCCCGACCAAGGGCAACACCCTTTCCATCCGGTCCTGCATTTGGGCGACATACTCAATGACACTTTTGTGGGGGACAGGCTGTTGTTCCCACGCTTCCTTGGCGATATCCAACAGGCCCCGAGGGTGTCTGCCATAAAGCAGTTCGAAGGGCGAGAACCCAGTAGAGGCCTGGGGCACCTCTCGCACTGCGAACATGAGATAGGGCAGAAGCAGATCCCAGTCCTTCCCATCTCTAGACACCACCCTCTTTAACATATTTTTTAGAGTTTGGTTAAACTCTCTCCACAAGACCGTCTGTTTGCGGATGGTAAACGGACGTCCGTAATCTGCTTTATACGCAACAATTTACACAGTTCCCTCATTACTTTGGACATAAAAGGGGTCCCTTGGTCTGTCAGAACCTCTTTTGGCAGGCCCACACGGGAAAACATCTCCATTAACTCTTTGGCAATGAGCTTAGCTGAGGTATGTCGCAGAGGCACCGCCTCCGGATACCGAGTGGCATAGTCGAGAACTACCAGAATGTGTTGGTGGCCCCTGGCAGACTTTGGTACAGGCCCAATTAAATCCATCGCGATTCGCTCAAACGGTACTTCAATAATTGGCAGAGGTACCAGGGGACTACGGAAATGTGGCTGGGGGCTAGTTATCTGACAGGTCGGACAGGACTTACAATAATTCTCTACCTCCTTGAACACACTGGGCCAATAAAACCGCTGCAGTATGCAGTCCTGGGTTTTCTGCCACCCCAGGTGTCCCCCAAGAACATGTTGGTGGGCAAGCTCCATGACAAGCTTGCGATACGCTGTGGGCACCACCAACTGTTCAACAGGTTCGCCTCGGATTTGGTTCACCCGATACAACATATCCTGCAGAACAATAAACCGTGGGAACATTAATTCAGCCCCTGGTTTCTGGGGTTTCCCATCAATTTCCAGCACATTCTCCCAGGCCCTGGTTAGGGTTTGGTCCCGGTGTTGTGCGGTCCCAAAATTTTCCCCGGAGACATTGAGGTCTGCCAACTCAGGTCCCGGTGGCAAGTCCTCCGTGTCTCCCACCATTACACTCAGTGGGGTTGTCTCCCTCTACCGCTGGACCAGTGGTCACCCTACCGCCGGCCCTCTCAGACTCGGGCTCCCAGGGTTCTGGCCTTCCAGCGGTATCAGGCCACTCTACTAGGGTCACCCCTGTCTCGGGTCCTCAGATACCTTTATTGCCGGCCACAGCGCCGAAAACCGGGAAGTCCCCTCCCAAGTATTAGTTCGTGTGGGAGTTTAGTAGCGACAGCCACCTCGTGGGTCCACCTACCAGCCGCTGTGGACAAAGTCACTAGTGCAGTGGGATAGTCTTTCAGGTCTCCGTGGATGCACAGGACCCCGACTTTACGGCCAGTATACTCCGCAGGCCGTACAAGTGCAGCTCCTTACCAGGAGACTAAACTCCCGGAGTCCAGCAGAGCCACCGCCAGGAGTCTCCCACCTCTACCTGACACAGGTGGTTATGGTCCTGCACCTCACGGGTGCCCGCTGCGCACAGCTTCCGTGCATACAGGGAGTGACGACCCTCGTAGTTCATATCCATCGGCTCATCCCGATGCGGACAGTCGGCCCTGATGTGGCCTGGCTCCTGACACCTCCAGCATACCACGGAGGCGGACTCGCAGGGGGTATATTCCGGGCAGGCCGCTCTGTCGCCGGACGCCGGAACTGGGGCAGAGGCCTCCGGGTTTGACTGACCCTTCCCCGCAAGAGTCCCCTGCAGGTTTCTGGTGGCCTCGTAGCGCTCCACCAGGTCGACCATCTCCAGGGCATTGGTGGGCGATACCTGGCCGATCCAGTGCTGGAGGGGATAAGGCAGGGCCCTCCAAAAGATGTCCGCCAACAGCCGATCCAGCATGGCAGTGGGACTTAGTAGATCGGGCTGCAGCCACTTTTGCAGCCTGTGCAGCAGATCGTAGAACTGCGGCCTAGCGGGTTCAGTCATTTTAAAGTCCCACTGGTGGACTCTTTGGGCGCGGACCAGCACGTTCACGCCCAGTCTGGCTAGGACCTCTCCTTTCACAGTGTCATAATCTGCCGCTTGGTCGTCCGACAAGTCGAAAAACACCTGCTGGGGTCCGGAAGCCAGGAACGGAGCGACCACCTCAGCCCACTGGTCACGGGTAACTTTTCCCTCACGGCGACCTTCTCAAAAACCGCCAGGTACGTCTCAACGTCGTCTGCGGGGTCATTTTTGGGATCGCCGCACGGACCGCTTCCGGGCATCTTGGACGTGGTGGGACGCTCCTGCCGCCTGTAACGCCATCACATGTTGTAGCAGTAGTTGGTTGGTCTCCCGCTGCTGCACGTTCGCCTCTATGAGAGCCTTCACAGCAGCCTCCATGTTGCCAGAAACTCCTGCTTGCAGCTTTGCTGGCTTAATATATTCCATACACTTTAGAAAAACAAAACTTCGGCGCTCACGCCAGCCTCACTGCGCATGCCCGCATCCGACACCAAATGTGGGGAGTCGCTCTGGTAGACAGCGGTGCGGGTGCAGTTTAGAGGCAAAACAAGGAGTCCAGATTGTGCAACAAACAGTGTTTTATTCACACTTGCACACAAAATGAAAAACAGTCTCTTGGTGACAGTTCACACACAACGGAAATAACGTAGCCAAACAAAAACAGTCCAACACAGGTTCAGTCACCTGGGAGGTGTAGGTGCAGGTTCGCACCACGCTGTCGGCCCAGCCGCAGGAGAATCCAGCTTCAGGTAGCCAGGAACAAAATACCTCCTTGCTGAGCTCTTCCTCCTGGACAGAGAACTCCCAGCCCTGTTAGCAGCTCCAGGATAATCACACTCCTCAGACACAGCTGCTGGCTGCGTTTTATATCCAGCCCAAAACATGGACTGGACCGTGGGGAGCAGCCACCCACCCTACTCTTTAGCTGCTCCCAGTAAGAGCCGGCCCGGATCGGCTTTGCAGCCATGCTATTTAACAAAGTCAAACAGCACTAGCTGCTGCAGACAAAAACCCGGCTCTCACCTCACCGAGGCCAGCAACCTCGGTGACACGTACCTGCCATCACATATGACACCTTGCACCTTACCACAATATAATATATATATATACACACATATATACATACATATACACACACACAAACTGGATTCCAAAAAAGTTGGGACACTAAACAAATTGTGAATAAAAACTGAATGCAATGATGTGGAGATGGCAAATGTCAATATTTTATTTGTAATAGAACGTAGATGACAGATCAAACGTTTAATCCGAGTAAATGTATCATTTTAAAGGAAAAATATGTTGATTCAAAATTTCACGGTGTCAACAAATCCCAAAAAAGTTGGGACAGGTAGCAATAAGAGGCTGGAAAAAGTAAATTTTAGCATAACGAGGAGCTGGAAGACCAATTAACACTAATTAGGTCAATTGGCAACATGATTGGGTATAAAAAGAGCTTCTCAGAGTGGCAGTGTCTCTCAAAAGCCAAGATGGGTAGAGGATCACCAATTCCCACAATGTTGTGCAGAAAGATAGTGGAGCAATATCAGAAAGGTGTTACCCAGCGAAAAATTACAAAGACTTTGCATCTATCATCATCAACTGTGCATAACATCATCCGAATATTCAGAGAATCTGGAACAATCTCTGTGCGTAAGGGTCAAGGCCGTAAAACCATACTGGATGCCCGTGATCTCCGGGCCCTTAAACGACACTGCACCACAAACAGGAATGCTACTGTAAAGGAAATCACAGAATGGGCTCAGGAATACTTCCAGAAACCATTGTCAGTGAACACAAACCACCGTGGCATCCGCCGTTGCCAGCTGAAATTCTACAGTGCAAAGAAGAAGCCATTTCTAAGCAAGATCCACAAGTTCAGGCGTTTTCACTGGGCCAGGGATCATTTAAAATGGAGTGTGGCAAAATGGAAGACTGTTCTGTGGTCAGACGAGTCACGATTCGAAGTTCTTTTTTGAAATCTAGGATGCCATGTCATCCGGACCAAAGAGGACAAGGACAACCCAAGTTGTTATCAACGCTCAGTTCAGAAGCCTGCATCTCTGATGGTATGGGGTTGCATGAGTGCGTGTGGCATGGGCAGCTTGCACGTCTGGAAAGGCACCATCAATGCAGAAAAATATATTCAGGTTCTAGAACAACATATGCTCCCATCCAGACGTCATCTCTTTCAGGTAAGACCCTGCATTTTTCAACAAGATAATGCCAGACCACATTCTGCATCAATCACAACATCATGGCTGGGTAGGAGAAGGATCAAGGTACTGAAATGGCCAGTCGGCAGTCCAGATCTTTCACCTATAGAGAACATTTTGCGCATCATAAAGAGGAAGGTGCAACAAAGAAGGCCCAAGACGATTGAACAGTTAGAGGCCTGTATTAGACAAGAATGGGAGAGCATTCCTATTTCTAAACTTGAGAAACTGGTCTCCTCGGTCCCCAGACGTCTGTTGAGTGTTGTAAGAAGAAGGGGAGATGCCACACAGTGGTGAAAATGGCCTTGTCCCAACTTTTGGGGGATTTGTTGACACCATGAAATTCTGAATCAACATATTTTTCCCTTAAAATGGTACATTTTCTCAGTTTAAACTTTTGTTCCGTGATTTATGTTCTATTCTGAATAAAATATTAGAAGTTGGCACCTCCACATCATTGCATTCAGTTTTTATTCACGATTTGTATAGTGTCCCAACTTTTTTGGAATCCGGTTTGTATATATATATATATTAGGGCTGCACGATATGGGAATTTTGTGCGATTGCGATTAGGGCCCTAAAAATTGCGATAACTATATGCGATGCGATATTTTAAGGGAGTTGTGCTAGAGGTCTATCTGCTTGGATTTTTAAGGCAAAAGCACACACAGATGACTGATAATGTGAAATGTAGTTCTGCTGAACTCAAGAACTGAAATGCGCAGTGTTTTTCAAAATAAAATACATATTTGCATTACTGCAAAAGTACAAAATACAAAACCTGCCATTTTCTTAATAGCCCTGCACAGAACAGATAAATAAAATAGATAGAAGAACATGTGTTCATTAAAATAGCGACTTTCCACCAGCCCCTCCTCCCTCCCCGCACTGTAACTGATGTATCACTGGCCGCGCGTTGCAGCATAGCGGCCGGCGATACATCAGTGTCAGCCACGTAAAAAGTCAACCATCGCTTTATAAGACGCACTGCCATTCCCCCCCCCCACCACCACTTTTGGGGGAAAAAGTGTGTCTTATAAAGCAAATAATACTGTAATATAATTGCAGCATTTTTGGGTCAGCAAATTGCGATTGCGATACGGCGATTAATTGCGATAACTATTGCTTTCGCGATATATTGTGCAGGCCTAATATATATATATACATACATACATATAATATTTATTTCTCTCTTTCTCTAATATATATATATATATATATATATATATATATATATATATATATATACATACACACACACAATAAGAAAAGAATCAAGGTGTTGCAATGGCCCAGTCAAAGTCCACAACCAATTGAGATGCTTTGGTGGGACCTTTAGAGAGCTGTGCATAAACAAATGGTCACAAACCTTAATGAACCAAAGCAACACAGTAAAAAAAGAGAGGGCCTAAGTTCCTTCAGAACAATGTGAGAGTAATTAAGTTATACAGAAAATGATTGCTTCAACTTATTGTTGCTAAAGGTGGTTCTACAAGCTATTGATTCATGGGGTGTACATCGTGTGAGCTTTTGTTGAATAAGTAATGAAACGCTGGAATCTGTTATGTGGTCTTGTATTTACCTAATTTTAAGACCTTCTAAGGACCAGGTTTATTGTTGGTTATATACACACATTATCTGTGCATTAGCTTCAAGGGTGCTAACCACTGGAAGAGCTAGAAATCACATCAGAAGCCAATGAGGTGGACAACCCTCCTAGAGCTCTACTCTTTTCAGCATGCCAGTTATGGTGTGAAAGAGCCAATATACAGAAAAGGTGAATGAACACTTTTTGATCTCCATACCATCTACTAAAATTACTCATGTATATGGCCCAGTTGGGCACATTACAAATAAACAGCGAAAAGATATTCCAGATGGCTGAGCAGTGCAGCAATCATCACTAAAAATAATATACAGCAGTTCCTTGCTAAGGGTACGATATCTGGACTCTAGGTTTAAAATCAACATTTAAGGCATTTCCATTCTGGAATGTCTCAAAGGGATTGGCCAATTTACAAAATATTACCTTAAAGGGATTGTCCGGGATTAGAAAAGCATGGCGGTCTTCTTCCCAAAACAGCTCCACATATGTCCATAGGCTATGTGTGGTACTGCACCTAAGCCTCATTCACTTCAATTGAGCTGAGTTGCAATACCATGTGTAGTTCTGTTTCTGAAAGAAAACAACCATGTTCTTCTAATTCTGGACAACCTCTTTAAAGGGGTTGTCTGAGATAATTAAAGGGGTTCTCCAGGATTTTCATAGTGATGGCCTAGCCTCAGGCCAGGTCATCAATATGAGATCAACTGTATGAGGAAGCCTCCCACACAGATTACCAAGCACATCACCATCAACTGGCTACTGACTGCTTGGTATTGCAGCTCAGCCTCATTTATTTGAATGGAACTGAGCTGTCCCTAGGCTTAAGTGATGTGACTGGACAATAAAGAGGCTGTGGCGATCACAGAAGCACCACAGCCTCTTTTAACAGCTAATCGGCAGGGCGCTAGGAGTAGAAAACACGCCAATCTGATATCGATGACTTATCCTGAGGAGAGGCCATTAATCTAAAAATTCCAGAGGACCCCTTTAAGAACTTAGGACAGCCCTTACTATGTTTTAAAATAAAAGAACATTGTGTACTCAACCATTTCTCCAGCGCAGTTCTCTGTTGTCTTGTGCTCTCAACGCTGTTGGTTTATAAACAGCGGCAGGAGTGCCAGAACAACGCAGCGGAGAAACAGGTGAATAGATCTAAATTTTTGTAGGGGTTCTCCAAGATTTTTATAGGTATACCCTGCAAAGGTTATTGGGCACACACTGTTTTCAGTTGGCACAGGTGACCCTACTGGAGTGCAACATTGAACAGCGCCCTCTAAAGCATGTCTAATCTCTGGCAGCTTTGTTACCTTTTCTTGTCACTTGTGGTTAGGAGACTCATGTATGGGATTTCTAACTTCCATATATTGTATGCTTAGTTCAGAGGAGTAAGTGACAGGAAGTCCGTTGGAGTCTTATTTTATTTTTTTTACTTTCATCATGTCTTGAATTTTTTTTCTCTCCTCTCGTCAGATTTCCCTATGCTTTTTCAGCTATTATTCTAAGTTCAACAACATATATACAATACGGCCCAAAACCTGTGTCACATAGGCCAAAAATGGTGCCTGTAAGCACAAATGCGCAAAACACTGGCTAAAACCCATCCTATTTTCATTGCCAGCACTTCATGCCATTACACAAACAAAAATAATTGATATTTTATGCCATTTAATGCAACAATAAATGATCACTCAGGACACAGTCATGGCACGCAGAATGTGAACACCCAGGGAGTTGTTTATCAAACCAGATAGGTCAGGTTTTTGATATAAAAATGTTGCACGACTATCCAATTGTGACGGTTTTGCGATATTTAGGAGACACACCATTTTTCAAAGTGGTCTGTGTTTAAGGCAGAAAAGCGAGATTAGACTTTAGATTTTACTACCTGCAAAACTTGAAATGTTGCAGGAAAATTGCATTCCACACCAGGTAGCGCCCTGTTGTATGTTCTAAGACCAAGTCCAACAACACACTGCACTAAATACGTGCACTATTTGATAAATTTGGTGCAACCGCACAATGCAAAAACTCTGACTTAAAAGTGACATGAAAACTATCTCAAATGATATATGCGCCCCCCACAGTTTACACTGCTGGCTACAGTCACAGAACACGAAGGCAATGTACAATAGTACAGAGGTTTACATTACAATAGACATCTTTTTCATTTACCGCATGCATGAAACTGACAATTTTAAGTGTAAGCGTTCTTAATCTAGAGGTTCATATACTGAAACAAATTGAAAGACTCTATTACACCTGTTACCAGTGAACACAAAACAGGCATCTGTACAACGTGCCAATATCTGCTAGAATGAGAATTTATTCATGGAAAAATGAATGGATACACTGCACACAATATTAGACCCGACTCCAAAATGTTTATTATCTTTAGTGTTCAGCTAAAAAAAAAGAAGTCAGGTTTGAAGAAATAATACCTGGCACAGAAATACTATGGCCATTATTGTAATGACATACAGTAGAGCATTTACAAACATCTTAGGCTTGGTTGAGAGAACCTTTTCAGGAGCCTCTTCAATGGAGGACATTTTTTCCTTGTCCCTAGTCATTATCCCCGCATTAACCATTCAGATTCCCTAGGAATCTGAAAAAGGAGGTGACATCTATGATTGCTGATATTTGTGCCGTGCTCTTTAACCCGATGAGCGAAGATGAAAGGCTAGGGTCTACAACATATACAATATCTTAAGAAAGATATAGGTATGTCGCGGACAACTCGCGCACCCAAGGAGGTTTACATTTTTTTTTTTTTAAAAGATCAGCCATTCTGCAGACAGACAAGGGGTTAAAAAAGAAGAAGAACTGCACTTAAGCTAGAACAATAGGTTAGAGATGAGTAGTGTATGGTCCCAGATGACTTGAAAACCACTTTGCAGCAAAAGTGACACTTGGCAAGGTAGAGAGGAGGTGAAATAAAATGAAAGCGCAGGCCGACAGAACACCTTCCCTGCAGCTTTTCTCTTACACATTATGTCAGAATTTCAGACGTGTTTCATTAGTTTTTAAGTAATGTGAGAACTAAATGGATCAAAAATCAGCAACAAGAATGCAAGTCACAGTATCTGGTATTTGCCATATTTAAACTAAGAATGTAGCATATAGGATAAATAAATAGTGGTCTGCAGCTTACCCAATGTAAGGGGAGAAAAAACATATATGCTGTAAAAGCACTGGCTGCAACCATCCCAATGAATACATTTCTGTTGTATTCAACTCTAAATCCATGGGTTCCAGATGCAGCTAATCAATAAGGGCATCAGAACCCTTGTTTGCCAATACCTGAAACAGGGAAGGGGTACTCAAGAATAAGCAGCAATTACACAGTAAGGCCTTATTCACACATCCGTTGTGTTTTGCGGATCCACGGAGCCGCGGATCCGCAAAACACGGACACACCGGCAATGTGCATTCCGCATTTTTGCGGACCGCACATTGCCCGAACTCCATAGAAAATGCCTCTTCTTGTCCGCAATTGCGGACAAGAATAGGACATGCTCTATTTTTTTTGCGGAGCCGCGGACCGGAAAGTCAATGGGCCGCGGACAGTCAATGGGTCCGCATGTATTCCGCAAAATTGCGGAATACATGCGGACTACATTGCGGATGTGTGAATAGGGCCTAAGGCTCCTTTCACACGGGCGAGAATTCCACGCGGGTGCAATGCGTGAGGTGAACGCATTGCACCCGCAATATTTACTTCAATGAGGCTGTGCACATGAGCGGTGATTTTCACGCATCACTTGTGCGTTGCGTGAAAATCGCAGCATGTTCTATATTCTGCACCATAGAAATGAATGGGGCGGATGCAATGCGATGTTCACGCATAGTTGCTAGAAGAATATGTAAGTAAATCGAAAAAAGTCAATTTACTGTATTATTTTCCCTTATAACATGGTAATAAAGGAATCCTATCTTCATTCAGCAGGACCTGCGCTGACATCACCACGTAGTGAGTGCGATTACGTCATCAAAGGTCCTTTTGCAGGCCTCGAAGAAGAAGAAAGATGATGATGCCCGGCTGCACGATCAATTGGATGAGGCAAGTAAAAAAAAAATATTTTTTTAACCCCTTAAGCCACATTTTAGTAAGCATTCTGTATTAAGAATGCTATTATTTTTCTTTATATCCATGTTAGAATAATAAAATCTACACAACACCGAACCCAAACGTCACTGAAGAAGTTCGGGTCTGGGTACCACATTCAGTTTTTTCTCACGCACGTGTAAAACGCATTGCACTCGCACGGAAAAAACTGAACAATGGAACGCAATTGCAGTCAAAACTGACTGAAATTGCATCCCTACTCGCGCGGGTTTCCTGCAATGCGCCTGCATCGCATTCAATTCTCACCCGCGACGCCCATCTGAAAGAGGCCTAAGGGCTCATGCACATGACTGTATTTTCTTTCCGCTTCCATTCCTATTTTTGTGTGGCCAGTATGCGGAACCAATCACTTCAATGGGGCTGTGGAAAATACGAAGTTACTCCGTGTGCATTCAGTTTCTGTTTGTCAGCATGGCCGCAAAAAAGTAGTGCATATCCTATTATTGTCCGCAAGTCATGGTCAGAGGCCCCATTCAAGTCAATGGGTCTGGAAAAATAGACGGAACACATCCATATGTCATCCGTATTTTGCGGATCCATACTGTAGAAATGCTATGCCCAGTCCATATTGGTCATGTGTTTGGTGATTAATAAGTTAATGTTTCCAATCCCAAAAAAATGGATCGCATATGGATATGTCTTGTGGAATAACAGAACAGAAGAGGACTTAAATCAGAGAAAACAGATCCGTGTAAAACAGACTGCAAAACAACAGCGGTCGTGTGCATGAGCCCTAAGGGCATACTCCCACAACAGATTTTAAAAATGCACTGATTTTCTGCGCGGTTTTCGTGCAGTTTTATCACTTTTTTCCCCAGCTGTTCATGGGAGAATCAGCACGGATGCCACTCCAAGATGCAGCATGCTGCTTCTTTTTTCCATGCTGTTTTTTTCAGCGTGGACAAAAAAAAAAGCTAGTTCTGCCTCCCATTGAAACTAATGGGTGATTATTTAGAGGTGGAAAATGCGTGATAAACAGCGCTAAATAAATAACAGTTGTGTGAACAGGCCCTTGCAGAGCCGGATACGCTGCAGTGGGTTTTCACTGTGGATTGCAAAGGGTGATCACTGAAAATACACAGCAAAGTTCTGATGCAGAAGCATGGCAAAATCTGTGTTGGGAATTCCACAGTAAAAAAAACTGTTCCGTGTCATACATCCACATAGGCCATATACTGTTCGGGTTTTCCACTTCAGAATTGCTAATGGAAAATGCTCTGATGCAGCAGTGATGTGGCCACAAGCAGCATGTCACGGCTGAAGACAGTCTTTGGTTGTGGCGGAGTATGTGACCATGTCCATGCAACGCTGGATGTAAACACTCCAGAGACAGAAACATGGACACAGGGGAGGCTGCGGGCATTAGATAAAAATATTTACCAGAATTATTGCCAGAAAACTTCAGTTAAGGGTAAATTCATGTAAAATGTTCAGTTTCTCATAGTAACAATATAGTGCTGTAAAATTGTAAAAAACCTAGACCAAGAAGTGCTGTTTCCCTAGATGTCAACTCCAGTAATGGTAACCTGAGATACTGTTTTCTTATGGTTAATGCCGAATCTTAGAATAAAACATTTGGATGACAGAATGTTCAGACAAATCTATAAGACTCCTTTCACACGAGTATTCCGCACGGGTGCAATGCGTGATGTAAAGGCATTGCGCCCGCACGGAATCCGGACCCATTCATGTCAATGGGTCTGTGTACATGAGCGTTGGTTTTCACGCATCACTTATGCGTTGCGTGAAAATCGCAGCACGTTCTATATTCTGCAATTTGTACCCAACACTGGTCCCATAGAAGTGAATGGGGCTGCGTGAAAATCGCATCGCATCCGCAAGCAAGTGCGGATGCGATGTTTTTCACGGATGGTTGCTAAGAGATGTTTGTAAGCATTCAGTTTTTTATCACGTGCGTGCAAAACGCATTAAATCGCATTGCACCCACGTGATAAAAACTGAACGCGATCGCAAACAAAACTGAATGTACTTGCTTGCGAAATCACCCAGTTTTCCCTGAAAGAATCCGGACCTAATCAGCTCACGCTCGTCTGCAAGGGGCCCAAGACTGACTGTAATTCTACTAAAGGTTTTTTTTCTAATTCCTTTATTGTTAAATATTAGACATTATGAAAATGCAAATCCAGCTTGAAGGCCACCAGACAGATCCTGTGCACGGCACTTCTAAGGTATTCCGGTGTGAGTAAAATCATTGAGGTCTGGAGGTTATCAGCTTATCATGTCTGCTTGGGAGACTTTGGTCTTTTAATCTAATTTATTATTTTATATAAATAAAGTGTTTTATAGAAATAAAGTGTGAATAACAGTAGACTTGTGGTTTGATAATTTTTTTTTTTGTACCCTGAGAGCCGCATTCAAATACAACAGGTGGTATTGTAATTCCGCCTTGCTGTGCCGATCTAGACACAAAGTGAAGTAATTACTAAAATTTGTCTGCTCTGTTCTGATTTAAAGGGTCACTTTACTTTGAAAAAACTTTTGATATCAAAGGTTTGGATTGGTGGGGGTCTAAATGCTGAGAACCCCACAGATCACTAGAACGAGTAGAAAGAATGCGGACATAGAGCACTCTCTCTCTCATCTCTGTAGGAGACTGAATCAAGACGAACCCACCAACTTTCCTTTGAGTTCTCTCACCTCGTTCTAACAATTGTTGAGGATCTCAGCACTCAGACGCCCATGGATGAAAACCTTTTATAGGTCGCTATGACATATGGAAAGTGTTTTCAAAATTCAATGAAAACGTTTTTTTATGGTTGACGGCTTCTTCCAAAATTTTGCCAGTTGCCCTTAGAAACAGATGGTACATCATCAGCCTGGGTCACACAGGTCTGCATAGGATCTACATACAACACACATACTGGTAAAGAGGTTTTACTTTTATTTTAGATGCATTGGAAAAAAACATTAAAACGTTCTAAAAAATGCACATGCCCTTTAAGTTTGAAGACTCGAAAAATTTGAACAAGCAGTGTCAAATACAGCACAAAGCATTCAATACAACCTAATAATCCTCACAAAACATAACAGAGTGGCCTATTACTCATTGACTAAGGTAGATTCAATTGTTGAGGGAAAGCTATAGCTAGTGGGGATATTTCTGTAGAATTTCTGAAGTACTGTACTTACAAATATTTGAATAGAGAAATCTGGAAGAGATTTTCAAACAATCCACAAAGCAGCACCTCTTCACTGGTAACAAAATAGTGTCACAGCACTGCAAGGGGTCTGCATTTAACGGAGGGACCTCTAACCTCGCCTGTGAGCAGTCACTGTTTTGTAGAAAATTGAGGCTTTTCCACTTTATTCTCAGTCTGCCAACTTACAGGACTTCTGACAACACCAAGCCTTCAGGTTAAAATGACTCTTCTTTTCTAGGCCAAAAGCCAGTACTCTGAATGATGACTGTGTAATAGGAGTCTATGGTTAAGCTATAATAATGTCATAGGCGAGCGTTAAAGAGGGGCTGCACTTAAACGCGTATATATGTACACTACCCACGATTTTGGCTTGTCATTTTTCATCCTAGTTTAGCCCTATACATAACTGCATGAGAAAGAAGAATCTTAAAGGGGTATTCCCATCTCAGACCACGGGGGCATATCACTAGGATATGCTCCCATTGTCTGATAGGTGCAGGTCCCACCGCTGGGACCTACACCTACAATGAGAACGGAGCGGGGAAATGAACGGAGGGCGCACTGCGAATGCGCAGCCGCCCTCCGTTCATTTCTATGGGGCCGCCGAAAAAAGCCGAGCGCTGGCTCGGCTATCACAGTCTACCCCATAGAAATTAATGGGAGCATGGGCCACGCATGCGCAGTGCGCTCCAATTCACTTCTATGGGAGCAGCGCTTGGTGGTGGACGGACCCCTACAACGAGAATGAAGCGAGGGGTGCTGTGGCTGGAGGACCCCGAACACTGCTAGTGCACATTTGTAGACTCATAATTAAAACCATAAAGCAAATATCCCAAAAGCAAATGCAGAAGAACCGAGAGAAAGTAAATCAAACATGGTGACAGTAAAGATAACATGTACAGGATGCCGTTTGCATGTTTTGGTCTGTGAGCTAGGAAGTAGTTTCCTGCATATTTCGGCTTTAACCACATTTGACACAGTGGAATGAAGACTGCTAGTAAAATGTATTACTGTGAGCTTGATATACAGCTTTACACAGGACACAAGACAATAACTCTTTATCAGTTACTTTAGTCTGTTTCTTACAAGATAATAAAAAGTTACAATAGTGAATGTTCATAAGCATCAGAAGAATAACTAAACTGCACTGCCACATAACATTAACAGATACCATATAGCCATTTCCTTAGTACATTTGTAACATCATTTAATCTTTGTGTCCATTAACGCATTCAGATGGTGTTTTTAAATGCAATATTATTAGAAAACTGAGGAAACTTTCCCACTCAAGAGATCACATGTCAGCAGTCATCAGAATAATAATGACAGGTAACATATCTATCATAACACAGGATCCACCATTGACATTCGTGATGAGGACAGATCACCTCCTCCCTGCAGTGACTTCTGCACTGGTCACAGAGCATGAGCATGTCTACAACACTCTCCCATAGAGACAATAGGGGACATTTATCAATGTCTTTACTCCGCTATTGTGGCCCACAAAAATCGCAAATTATGGTCCAAGCCATATTTGTGGCATCAAAAGGGGCATAGACGCCCGTGATGAGAACATAGTCCTACCACTTTACAAATCTCTAGTCAGACCACACATGGAGTACTGTGTACAGTTCTGGGCTCCTGTGAACAAGGCAGACATAGCAGAGCTGGAGAGGGTTCAGAAGAGGGCAACTAAAGTAATAACTGGAATGGGGCAACTACAGTACCCTGAAAGATTATCAAAATTAGGGTTATTCACTTTAGAAAAAAGACGACTGAGGGGAGATCTAATAACTATGTATAAATATATCAGGGGGCAGTACAGAGATCTGTCCCATCATCTATTTATCCCCAGGACTGTGACTGTGACGAGGGGACATCCTCTGCGTCTGGAGGAAAGAAGGTTTGTACACAAACATAGGAAAGGATTCTTCACTGTAAGAGCAGTGAGACTGTAGAACTATCTGCCTGAGGAGGTGGTGATGGTGAGTACAATAAAGGAATTCAAGAGGGGACTGGATGTATTTCTGGAGTGTAATAATATTACAGGCTATAGCTACTAGAGAGGGGTCGTTGATCCAGGGAGTTATTCTGATTGCCTGAATGGAGTCAGGAAGGAATTTTTTACTCCCCTTAAGTGGGGAAAATTGGCTTCTACCTCACAGTTTTTTTTTTTGCCTTCCTCTGCATTAACTAGCAGGATGACAGGCCGAACTGGATAGACAGATGTCTTTTTTCGGCCTTATATACTATGTTACTAATTTGCGATTTTTAGAGGGGAAAGGGGGAGACTAGGCGCTGCCTGCCAGATTTCCTATAGTTTATGCAACAAACTGGTGTACAATATAGGAAAACAAGTACTGCACCAAGTCGTAAAAACTGGATTATTTATTGAGGTCTATCAAATTGCTTACACGTTTCAGGCTACACTAGCCCTTTTTCAAATCTGCACCTACTCCTGGCTGTCTTATGTTTCAGTTTTTTGCGCACGGAGTGCCAGAGTTACACCTAATTTATTAAGAGGCTTAAATCAGGCGCATCTTACTCCAGCGCAGGAAGATCAAAACTGGCGTATGGAAACACCAGTCTTGATAAATCTCCCCCAATAAGTCCTCTCTGGAAAACAGTTTCCTACTTTCCATGTGGCTGTCTTAAAACATACCTACGATTGCTATTAACAGAACAGCAGGTTAGGCAAGATGACCTACACAAAAAAAATATATACCGTATATATAAATCAGAAAATAAAAACATATCGGTCAGTTGAGTGGTAAGGGCAGAAGGAAGGACGGAAGGAAGGTGCGTCACTGTGTGGTTTTAAATTATTAATAAATCTAGGCAATACATTCTCGTTAGGAAGTAAACCATTAAGTTTACAGAAATTAGTCAAAAAAGACAAACAGGTCAGTCTTCACCCTTTATAACACTAACACCATGTATCCCACAATATGTCTATTTTGCATAACTATTATCATGGAAAAATAATTCTGTAACTGTGCTACTAGGAAAAGAGACAAGAACGCATAGTCAAAAAGGTAACATAGAACTACTATTTTAGAACCAACATATTCTACTGACAAAGCAACATGAGGGAATTTATTAAGACAGTTTTTAAGGTGCGATCTTAACTCTTTCAGGATAGAGCCATTTTTACCTTAAGGACCAGGCCAAATTTTGGAAATCTGACGTGTCACTTTATGTGGTGATAACTTTGGAATACTTTTAACTTATCAAAGCCATTCTGAGACTGTTTTCTCGAGACACACCGTACTTCATAACAGTGGTAAATTTTCAAAATTTACCAAAATTTCACAAATTTCTATTTTTCTGCTTTTAAGACAGATAGTGATACCTCATAAAATAGTTATTATTTTACATTTACCATATGTCTACTTTATGTTGGCATCATTTTGTAAATGTTATTTTATTTTTTGGGATGTTAGATGGAGTACAATTTTAAATGCAATTTTTTAAATTTCCAAAACCTGCGTTTTAAAGGACCCTTTTGAAGGACCCATTCAGTTGTGAGGTCACTTTGTGGGGCTTACATAATAGAAACCACCCATAAATAACTCAGTGATAGAAACTAAACCCCTCAAGTTATTTAAATATGATTTTACAAACTTTGTTAATTTTTTAGGTGTTCAACAAGAATTAAAAGAAAATATAGGAGAAATGTAAAAATCTCACTTCTTCCATTTTCCATTTTAATCCATATTTTCCTGTAAGGCAGCAAGGGTTAACAGCAAAACAAAACTTTATATTTATTACCCTGAATCTGCAATTTACAGAAACACCTCATATGTGGCCGTAAACTGCTGTATGGGCAAACAATAGGGTGCAAAAGGGAAGGAGCAACATATGGATTTTGGAGGGCAGATTTCACTGGGATAATTTTAAGTTGCCATGTCACATTTGAAGACTTTCTGATGCTCCCCTATAGTAAAAACTCCCCAAAAGTGACCCCATTTTGGAAACTATGGGATAAGATCACAGTTTTATTGGTACTATGTTGGGGTGCATATGATTTTTGACATTACACTTTTTGTACGGCAAGGTAACAAAAAAAATGGCTGTTCTTTTTTTCATGGCATTGACATGACAGGACAGATCATGTGTTATTTTTAAAGAGCAGGTTTTTACAGATACGACAATTCCAAATATTTTTTTTTTTTCAGTTTCACATACTAAAGCATTTTTGAAAAAAAAATCATGTTTTTGCGTATCTATTTTCTGAAAGCCATATATTTTTTTTAATTTTTCTGCCATGTGAACAAATATTTTTGGGGGCAATGTAACCAAAAAATGGCTGTTTTGGCAGTTGTTGTTTTTTTATGATGTTAACCTAATGGGGTAGATCTTTTACTTTTATTTATTTATTTAACTTTTTTTCACATGTTGTATTGTCTACATTGAAATTGTCAGTTTCATACCGTCGGTGTGCCTGTGAGACCCAGTCTGGGGGTTGGGTCTCACAGGTTCCTGTACATGGCACACCCCAAAACCTTTGTGAGGCCAGGGTTGTCATGGCAGCCATGAGCACAGGGGCCGATGGAGGAAGCCTCCTCCCTCCGCGATCCTCGTATATGCCATGGTTAGCGTTGATTGCGGCATATAAGGGGCTAATCCTGCACCATCTGCTTTTGCAGTGATGCCAATGAATACGTCATGGGCTCAGCTGTCAGTCACCCCAGCACTGATCGGGCGCGCACAGTCCTGTGCCCACCCGATCATCATCCAGAATAAATCAAAAACAGAACTGCAGCACTCACCGGTTTTCAATTCATGCTGGTTTATTCACCAAAAATTACGACATTTTGACCTCTCGGTCTTTGAAAGATCGAGAGGTCGAAATGTCGCAATGTTTGGTGAAAAAAAACTGCATAAATTGAAGACCGGTGAGTGCTGCAGTTTTATTTTTGATTTATTCTGGATGATTTGGAAATACTACTGACTGGTATCCAACCCTGCGGGCACCACCACCATAGAGACTTTTTGCTATAGATTTGTAACTGCTGCCACCTTTTTCTTTTTTGCGCCCGATTATCATGACGTATTAGTACGTAAAAGGTCGGCAAGTCACTTGAAGCCATGATGACATACTAGTACGTCAAGGATCCTTAAGGGGTTAATGTGAAGCCAGAGTAAAATGGGCCCCTTAAAAAATCTGACACATCTTTGGTTCATCCATGGGCTGAGCAGGTTTATATTATCACGAAAATGTTAGGCCAATACCTGGTAGAAATTATAGTAAATTTATAGGGAACAGAGGTTTATTTTAACCTTTGAAGGGGTTGTCAGAGATTGATAACCCATGGTCAGAAAGCCAGGCAGGACGGAAAAGTTACAATGAAAAAAAAAAAAAAAAAAAAACAACCAAAAAACCTCTCCTGTCACGAGCACTTAGTGTCCAGCACTGAACACTGTTTTCATCTCTTCCAACTCCCAATGGACCAGAAGTGTGACATGTCTTCTACATGCACATAACCGCTGCCAACCAATCAACAGACTCAGCAGTGACCTGTGCAGGAACAAGCTTACTGCTGAGGTCACTGATTGGCTAGCAGTGGTGACATGCATGTGTACAGCATGTTATACTTCTGGTCCAGCAGGTGAGTTCTTTATCTTATTTTTGTATCCTGCCTCCTGACCATGGGTTTTTATTCCTGGGGAACCTCTTTAAGACTCTACACAGCCATTTATTTAAAAAAAACAGCCCACTGAGCCTGTTCATACAAGGATCTAATTAAACACCCAACAAAGCTATTAAATTATTTCTGTTGTCAGAAATGCTTAGTTAAAAGTAAACAAGAAACATTGATTTCACAGCACACCATGACATCCTCTGCATGGAAAGCAGGGTCAAAGACAAACGCTTATGCGTTTCAAAAGAAAAATTAAGGGAAACGTCTACAGTCAAATCACAAAGCCGTCAAACAAGTTCATCTCTTTTATGCAACCAATGAAATCTGCATGTCCCACACTGGTAATTGCTTGATAAGGCCACAAATCCAGTTTGTAAACATCACAGCATAGGAATACCATCTCAGCGTAAAATGTCCTTCTCTAAAACACCTTCAAGTAGGAAATGGCATCACGAGAATATGTAATGAGGAATCACTGAAAGGTGAATCCATAATTCAGGGCTGGACAAAATCTCGAGTACCAGCTAGCCAAATGTACATGTTTATGGTGGAGTTTAGAAACTCACACACTCTTGGCAGTGCTCTGATTTCTACTACTGGAATTCTGACACAGTTCTGACAATCAAATTTTGAATTTGTATTGATAGACGTTAATTGTTGCATACATATAAATCAATATAAAGTACAGTAGATTTGACTAAGTTTGAAGGGGAAAAAAATACAGCACACCAAAACTCGATCATAACTGTGAAGTATGGTAGAGAGGGGCATAGGAGTGTAGATCGGTTTTGCTGCCTCATGGAAGCTCTGCAGTCATTGAGGGAACAATTCATTCTTGTATCAAAACATTTTGCAGGAGAATGTAAGGGTAGCAGTCCAAGACCACAAGTTAAAGATAGGCTGGGGTGATGCAACAAGACATTGACTCAAAGCATTCAAGGAAATCAACTAAATGGTTGAAAATAACATTTTAATTTTTTTTGGAACGGCCAAGAAAGAGTTCTGACCTTAAGCCTATTAAGATTCTGAGCCAGGATGAAGAGGACTGTACATGCAAGTAATACTAATTAAAAGAAACACATTTGCAGGGAGGAATGGTCCAACATTCCTCCTGACTGCTGTGCTATTCTTGTTTACAGGAACAAGAAACACTTGGTGGAGGCTACTATGGGGGAATATACAGTTTATTAAATCCACTCACTTTTTTTTTTCCTCGAACTGTGAATGCTTATTAAATAAGGGTAGCACAATGGCTCAAAAATTAGTGCTAGGGTCCTAGGTTTGAATCCAACCATGGACAACATCTGCATGGAGTTTGTATGTTCTAGCTATGCTTACGTGGGTTTCCTCCAGGCACTCCTGTTTCCTCCCACACTTCAAAAGACATACGGTACTGATAGAGAAAATAGATTGTGAGCTTTACTGGGGACAGCAAGTGACGATAATGTGTGTAATGCACTATGGAATATGGTGGGGCCACATAAGCATGTAAAGCTAAATAAATAAATGTGCTCAATAAAAGACATGAGCACCACGACTTTTCGTGTGTTCTTAGTTTAGATGCAATTTAGATAACAATCAGACCACATTCTATTAGCTCTCAATGCAGAAATAAGGTAATTCCAGGGGGTTCACTTACTTTTTCCTGTAGCTGCATTCTTTACTACTTTCTTTGTGTAGTTGATGGCCAACAAACAATCTGAAAACTATTATCAGTTGGGAGTAATTACATTATTAAAAATATGAAAGGGAATATTATTTCTAATGCCAATTTACTACTAAAATATACTTGCAAGAAGAAACAGGTTTTAGATCGTTGAAAGATTCTATGCTAATTTTTAGTCGAAGGTGTGCTGCTGGTGTGGTTTGGGAGGAGGAAGTCCTGGCACACTATTCTGCTGGGCAACAATTACAGAAATTTCACACTGCCCCTATGTGTGCCGAGAAATTATGCAAGTCAAAGGTCTCCGGCATTGGAAACTAGTCACGAAAAAAAATGGTTATTGCCCATTAAATCTAAGATTCAAACAGATTTATATGGAAGAACTACTAATGCAGATGATTAAAATGGAATAAAAAGACCAGAACTCCATCATCTTTACCAACTGCAGTAGTCAAGGTTACCATACATACACTATACCTAGATGTACCATAAGACACCTACATAACTCCATACTGTACCTACATGTGCTTTTGAACACATCGAATTTGTGCAGGGCACATCTGGGTTAGGCTCTGTATACACTGTGTTTGAGGTACACCTCTGGAAAACTAACAATGGCTTATGTTGTCCACAGGCCACAAGGATTTAAAAAAATATACAGCATGGTATACTTTTTATTTCAGTGACTGTATAAAAAAAATTTGACCAACTTATACCGACCAGATGTAGGCTAAAGGACACCCTTTTGGGCTCCGAAGGTTGAATGGAGCCCTAAGAATCTGTTTGACATAAACGCTGGGAGCTTCACCCAGGGCATACGCCAAACATGGGGCTCAGAGGCACACAGCAAGCAGATTACATTTTCGTAATGGTTACATAAACAGTATTACTGGTATGTAAAGAATATTCTTATGTAGCACGACATATACAATGCAGAAAATAGATTGCAAAGTCCACACATTTTTCTGATTACAAGATTACAGGAAATGTTCCATCTTATGGGAAAACGCGGTGTTTGAATTTACTTCCTCTGCTGACAAGATGCGAGATGAATGGTGGTTCTTGAACAAAACTACATACGCACATAGGTGGTCATTTTTTGATTATAGTAGAAGAGTCTCAATTTTATGCATCAATGCAATATTAGGGGGAAAAATTGTAATTAAACAGCCGAAGGCAGATTTTACTTTTAACTAAATCCTGATCTACAGATGGGGCCACCCAGGTAGCTGTGGAATTGTATCGTTGGGTGCAAGTAACATGATGCAACTGAAGTTCAGCTGCTGCAGTAATACACAGCATGGAACATCTGACCTTGGTTTCCAGGCCTGGGAATTACAGTGATGAGTTCCGCTGAGAACAGGGCGGCAGGCTGAAGGATTGATCAGCGTGAAGGGTGCATGACAACTGCATTCAGTGACTATATCTGGTGCCTCTAATAAACTCACTAGGGACAAGAAGCATTTCTATCTGTTTGGTTTTGATTGCCTATGTGGCAGAACAACACTAGAGTGATGTTACAAAAAACTGTTCTACACTGCTAAACACAAGCACTTTCATATAAGTTACTCTCATCATACAATCACTGAAGCCGAGGACTGACATTACTGGGTGAGGTTATAGCGTGGAAGATCCTGCAGTGATACATACATCAGAACAGATACAAATTCAGTATGTTCCTGACCATAGATTATAATGGGCCAAGATATGCCAAAAGTGACATTTTGGCACAGATATCTTTATTGACTGTACTGAAAAGCATAGATTCAGTACAAGAGGAACCCTAGAAAAAGATTCTTTCCACACTTTCTTTTATTGGGAGCCGTCTGCTTCCATCTCCATACACTGTATAGGGAGCTGAGCTGCAGTACCATGGTGCGGCCACTACACAGTGTATGGAGCTGTCTGCTTCCATCTCCATACACTGTATAGGGAGCTGAGCTGCAGTACCATGGTGCGGCCACTACACAGTGTACGGAGCTGTCTGCTTCCATCTCCATACACTGTATAGGGAGCTGAGCTGCAGTACCATGGTGCGGCCACTACACAGTGTACGGAGCTGTCTGCTTCCATCTCCATACACTGTATAGGGAGCTGAGCTGCAGTACCATGGTGCGGCCACTACACAGTGTATGGAGCTGTCTGCTTCCATCTCCATACACTGTATAGGGAGCTGAGCTGCAGTACCATGGTGCGGCCACTACACAGTGTATGGAGCTGTCTGCTTCCATCTCCATACACTGTATAGGGAGCTGAGCTGCAGTACCATGGTGCGGCCACTACACAGTGTATGGAGCTGTCTGCTTCCATCTCCATACACTGTATAGGGAGCTGAGCTGCAGTACCATGGCGCGGCCACTACACAGTGTACGGAGCCGTCTGCTTCCATCTCCATACACTGTATAGGGAGCTGAGCTGCAGTACCATGGTGCGGCCACTACACAGTGTACGGAGCTGTCTGCTTCCATCTCCATACACTGTATAGGGAGCTGAGCTGCAGTACCATGGCGCGGCCACTACACAGCGTACGGATCGGTCTGCTTCCATCTCCATACACTGTATAGCTCCCAGTGCCAGCACATAGCCCATCAATATCTAAATCCTAAATCCAGCTATTGCTGATAATTTACCATCCATTAGACATGAGAGTTAATTGAAACGTTTTACACTGTAGCCATTGTGATTCACGAACACCTCAAGAGAACCATCTTAGTAAAATTATAGTCCCACTGCTAGTGTGAATGCACACACAACTTGTTCATGAAGAAGAGCAGGGGTTTCTTTCTGTAGAGAGTCATTATGGCTGGGCTTGTACAATGCTAATTTATCATTCTTATCGTTATTATTAGAACTAGTCTTACCAGATTTCCCATTGTTCTAGGTAATATGGACTAAATAGGTCTGAGGGTTAAGGCATCGAAAGAAAATTACTAGAAAACACAAGGAAAGATAACTTATGGACATTACGCACAGCTTCCTCAGACGTCAGTAACTGAATGTGTTTTAACCCCATAGTGCAGCTCAACCACATGCTGAGGAGTAATACTGTAAGAAATCCTTCTATTGATCCTATGTCCACCAGAAAACTCCAATTCCCAACTGAACACCAGATAAACAGGCCAGATACAAGCTTAGTATTTTTGGTTTAAGCAGAGCCGAGCAGAGGCTAAATGGCCACAATTATTACACCAATGCAAACATATTGACATGGCTAATACAAGCTAATGCACTAAATGTGATTTTTATGTTTTTCCCCTTAAAAAAAAAAGGCTTCATGCTAAAATTGCAGAAAAATGCGTGTATTTCAGACAGTCTGATCCAATCTTATGTGAGATTTCACCTCAAATGCAAGAGATAAGTTGCCATGAAGGACCTATCTTAGAGGCATTGTCCAAGATAATTAAAAAATCTCAGATAAGCCATAAATAATGACAAAAGTTATACTCGCCCTCGTCTCCAGTATGGCGCAGGTCTGGTACCTGCTGCTGTCTGTTTCCAAACCGACCGCTGAAGACACTGATTGGCAGCATCGCCAATATCATATTCCAAAACATCATCGCTGCTTCTTGTAAGTAAACAGCGGCAAGAGTACCGCACCATCGCTGCAGAGAATGGCTCTAGAGAAAGGGGTCAGTATGTGTTTTTTTTTTATTTTTTTTTATTTAAGCCATTTTATCTCGGGCCTATCCGAGAATTAGTTCTCAGCAACACTGCAAGTTATTAAACTTTCAGGGCCTTATTCAGACCTGTATTTTCTGGCTGTCCCAGTAAAAAAAAAAATTTCGTTGATTTTTGCAATACGCTACACATTCTGGGAATGAAACTGGGATTTATGTGGTAGTAAAACAGTGACACTCTCCAACGCTGAACTACCAAATCCTTAACTTCATGTCTTGTTCAGATTTTGGGTTGTATTTAATACACCAATAAAAATATGCATTTTTGCTTGTATATTAGTACATTAGCAGTGACAGTGCTGTATTTTTGGGGAAAAAAACATCACGAAAACACAAAAATGACAAGAGCCATTCCTTTTCCCTTTCTTTATTCAAGTCAAAGAGGAAATTGCATAGATATATTACATTTAAAGCGTTATCCAAGACTAATAAAGACCTCCCAGAGTGGCGGGCCTGTGGTAGTGATTATAATTACCTGGTCCCTGCTGCTGGGTTCAGACTCTGTTGCTCCCGTGACGACGCTTCTTCTCCCTGCCACATTGAAATAATATATCAGTTTGTGGGGGTACTCATGACCACTGCAGCCATTCACAGGCCGCAGTGGTGACCTGCTCCCTTTGCGTCATGACAAATGGTCACATGACACAAGGGTAGCAAGTCTCCGTTTGCGAACTGTGATTGGCTGCAGCAGTCATGTGCCCCCTCGTTGATGGATGTTGATTTCAGTGCTGCAGGGAGAGGAAGAGCAGGCCTGGGAGTGACAGAGACCGAACCTAGCGGCAGGGACCAGGTAAGTATGATCACCACTGTGGGTTGGCCACTCTGGGAGGCCTGTATTAGTCTTGGATAACTCTTTGTATTAGTCTTGGATTCAAAGCATGTTCGATCTAAGTTGGCTGCAGCATCATTTCCACAAGTTATTTTTTTTTTTTTAATATGGCCTTAGACCAGTAGTCTTTCCAGCTGTTGGGGAACTACAACTCCCAGCCTTCTCAGATAAAAAGGCACTGCTGCACTTTAGCAATATATGGCAATATAACATCAATGGCCAGCAGCAGAGGTTTGATAACACAGCCTTGCATAATTCATGAATCTTTTATCCACATAGATGAATGACAGTCCTCTCTCCATTACTGTAGTCCGGTGAGGTCATCTGTTAGTCATCCGGTGAGTTACAGAGTCTCACCGCCCACAAATAACGGTACTGTATAAGAAATCCTCCAGGATCTGCATTTGAAATAGGCACCGGCTCTCCACTTTAGCTCACTCCACCTGCATGCAAACCTCATTAATGTCACTCAGCATCAGCGTTTGCTACATTAGTTTCTACTGCCCTTTACTCCCCGGTATCAGCTTGAAGCCATCCCCATTGTTAACACCGTGCAGCATTCTGTGGGAAAGTGCCAGCCATTTCTTGTTTAAACTATTATCATAAAGAGGAACCTTGTGAGGGCCTCTCTCTTTGTGATGTTTCTTCTTGTAACTCCGCTGCTTTTTATCACTTCAGACAGAAAGAAATCTTATGGGTCAGTTCAGATGCAGCAGATTTCTGTCGCAGATTCTGCACTGCAAATCTACAGCATCTTACAGCACAATACACCTGGATAGTGTTTTGATAAGCGTATCCACATGTATCAGAAAAATGCTGGGCTAAAAACGGTTTGAAAATTTGTAGCATGCACATTATTTTGCAGACACCTCTGAAAGCAGCTTCTCTATCTAGATAGAAGAACAAAAGGATTGGACCGTTCAAACACAACTGCCCGATTCCACTGACATCTGCTCGGAGAGTCGGGAGGCCCCCCCACACACATTTGCGAAATTAGCGGGTTCGGTTGATATTTATCTAGGGTGTATGGCCACAGGGTTTGGGTCCATTCACACGTCCGCAATTCCATTCCGCATTTTGCGGAACGGAATTGCGGACCCATTAGTTTCAATGGGGACAGACGATGTCCCGGCCGGGTCCGCAATTGCGGATCCGCACTTCCGGGTCTGCAATTGCGTTCCCGAAAAAAATAGAACATGTCCTATTCTTGTCCGCAATTGCGGACAAGAAAAGGCATTTTCTATGAGAGTGCCGGCGATGTGCAGTCCGCAAATTGCGGAACGCACATCGCCGATGTCCGTGTTTTGCGGATCCGCGGATCCGCAAAACACACACGGACGTGTGAATGGACCCTTTGTCTGACTTATTCTGAGTATGCTGCACACGACGTGGACAGGTGTGGTGCTGTTTTTGGAAGAAAGTAGCCATGTTTTTCTAATCCAGGACTACTCCTAATTGTAAGCCTGCCCTCTGATTATAATGAGTTGACTGCTGATCCGACAACCAGTGTACACAGCATTAGCTGAAAAGAGGCAGAAAAGGTCAGCCTTATGTGGGGGCTCATTGGACAGTGGCAGCACTAGAGTATCTTTAATACAGATAGTGATATAGAAAATTAGAACATAAAGTAACCGATAAGAAAATAAGTTAAAAGGGGTTGTCCAGGATTTTAATTCGGATGACCTATCCTCAGGATAGGTCATCAATATCATATAGTCAAGGGTCCGATACCCGACACTCACGCCGATCAGCTGTTTGAAGGGAAGGCCTTTCCTTCACAGATATATATATCAATGGGACGGCTCGTTCCTATTCAAGTGTATAGGAATGAGCTGTCCCACTGAAGTGAATGGGACGGCTTGTAGTTATACCTGATCACCGCTGCAATGTCAACGGCGAGCAGATAAACAAACAAGGAAAAGCAGCACTAGCACAGAGCATGGCCTTCTCTTCAACCAGCTGATCGGCAGGGGTGCCGAGTGTTGGACTCTGCCGATCTGATATCGATGACCTATCCTGATAGGTCATCAAATATTAAAATGCCAGAAAACTCTTTTAAAATGTAAAAACTCAATACAAGAGAGATATTCACAAATTAAAAAAATGTTTTAGATAATATATATCATGTTTTACATACCATTAGACTATATCGATACAAAAATGCTGTTCTCCAGTGTAATTTGCACCCTTTTTAGCTTCTTTACTCACCCCTCTGCAGTCCTGGGTCCGTTCACCTTCTTTGGGCAGCAGCAGCAGCCTGTCCCATGTGACAGTCAAGCACCTGCATCTCCTAGGAGTTCAGTGCTGTCAATTCTTGCTAATCCGATCCCCACAATTGCCAAAATTGTTCCCATCTCCCTCCTCTGCATAGAAAATAGTCCCTTACACACAGGTGCAGCCACTTATAAATACCACCATGGTATGCAATAACCCCAACTACAGAAGGTACTGAGCATCACCACCAAATGCAAAAGAAGGTGGTCCCGGAAAAACGTCAGTGGTCACTACCTGAGAGGAAAATGTTATATACTACATAAAAATAAAAATAAAAACACATTTTAATTACATATACAGTGATTCCTCAAGATACAGTGGCCTCAGGATACAATATTTTCAACATACAGTGTCTTTTTCTGACCCATCACACAAGTTGAAACTAGACTCAACATACAATGTCTCAAACTTAGACCCAACCAATCAAGGCCATTTCTCTGGTAAAATAGCTGTATTAGTTATAGTTAGCAGCTATTCCTGACTGTTATATGAAAGGACTTGTTTTATCGGTCTTAGTTATCTGCTTATTTTTCTTAAATCTTTATTTTCTCTTATCATGGAAGACCTTTTGGGGCTTTGGAAACAATTATTCAACTTACAATGGTTTCAACATACAATGGTCATCCTGGAGCAAATTAATATTGTAACTTGAGGGACCACTGTACATATATATATATATATATATATATATATATATATATATATACATATATATCTCTGTGTCATTATATTATATATTCACATTAAAGTCTAACTTCTGAGACCTTTCAGTGCACATAACCAGCCGAAAATCATCTTTCCATGAATTATTACAACATTCTAAAAATGCAAGGAAAAGAAGCAGGATCAGCCTTGCTATGAGGTGTGCAAGAAAGACGAGCTGAACCAAAGTCGCAGGAAACATGTTATTTACCTTCCTTCATAACATCTAAAGCTGTGTATATGCAAATCTTCTCTACCCACGTTCTATATTCTGCTTTATACTGTGCAAATTGAAAAACAAGCCCAACATGTCATATCTGAGCTGCATGGTAGAGCTCATGAGTTTTAAGTGGTCTTGGGGGGAGAAATTTACTAAGCAAAAGGTGCATGCGAAATTTACAGTATCTGAGATCCAATACACTTTTTAAACCATTTGTGCCATGCTCAATGCTTATATCTGATGTGTGTGCAGTGTGCTTCACAACATATGCCACTGTGAGGGCCTTTTCCCACCCATGCCAAAATGTCACTGGAGGCCACAAAATTTCTACCTCCCATTCTTTACATTGGAGGCAGCGCTGCAGATCCCGGAGTTGTGGTTTAAATCCGTGACTTCGCCGATATAGGTAATTGAAAAGAATGGGAGACAGAAAGGACGCCGCCCTAGTGGAATTTCTGGTGCCCGTGCCAAAATGTCTGGGTGAAAAACGCAGAGTGAAACAGGCCCTTAGCCTATACAGTGGCATATTGGGGAAGCTTTATCAAACATATAAAAACATATAAAAAACATATGCTGGAAGCCTGGCACCTATTGCTACAAACAGTGATTTACATGCAGTGCGTCAACTTTATTTATAAGGCACTTTTTTATGCCTCACACTTGGAAAGTGTAACATGCACCGGAATAATGATATGTGCCATTATTTCTGCACAAAATAACATATTTTGCAATACTTTATCACACTAAATATAGGTGCAAAATAAACCAGTCAGAAAATGGCACACACAGTGAAGGCATTCCCTGCTATAACAAGAGTATTACCGCCCTGAACGTTATATATGTTTGCAGAGACAATTGGTATGCCTTTTCTGTTGCTGTATAGAACAGAGTAGTCAGTCCATGACATCTCTAAGAGGTGTGATTGTGGCCTCTGATGTAATTGTGACTGCTGATTGGCTTATAAATGAACTTCCTAAATATGGACATTGACTCCATATTGTTCAAAGTATTTATGCCAGAAAACTGGCTTACAGGCTGTAAAAGCTCATGCATACGACCAAGGGGCAGCCACATGCGGATCGTGGTCCCATTCACTTGAATGGGGTCCGCGATTCGCATCCGACTGTCCGAACCGCAAAAAAGTAGTGCACGCACCACTTTTCTGCAGTGCGGAAGCACTCCGTAGTGCTTCCATGGGGTTCCGACCCGTGCTTCCGCGCCGTATCTTTGGATTTGTGGACCCATTTAAGTGAATGGGTCCGCATCCGTGATGCAAGATGCACAAGGCCGGTGCCCCGTGTATTGCAGACCCGCCATATGCGGCAACGACCGTGTGCATGAGCCCTAAGTTTTTTTTTACTTCTTGCATTTTACTCATTTTTTTGGCTTTATTAATAAAAAAAAAAATCAACAGTTTTTCCTCTAAAGCTTTCACTATATCTGCAGACTACTGCTTTCTACTTCAAACAGAATCTTCCTCTTATCAGTTTATGAGCAGTCAGAAGAACAGAGATAAGGGCCACTAATCAAGCTGTCAGAGCAGCTCTCAGATGGATTCAGTGAGGCAGACAGCAATAGTCTATAGTTGCAATGAAAGTGAAAGCAAACCAACTGAACAAACGATTTAGCCCAAAATGAGTAGGATGCAATGATAAAAACGGACGCCAAAGGTGTCCATGGATTTAAATGTTTGATAAATCTCCTCTAATAGAAGTATATAATCATTTAGTATACCAGGTCCCGGCTTGTCTGATAGTCTGGATTATGGGACAGTCAGTCGCACAGGTGGACAACCTTCAGAAGGAAAGGAAAACAATTATAGCCATTTCCTATTTGGATATCTCTGCTAAGTGTTCCATTTCTGGTCATACAGCAATTCTGTGCTGGAAAGAATGATATGCATATGGTATACACATATACAGACTTCCATATATATATATGTATGTGTCTTTGGAAGTGGCACAGGACCATACATCCATATTCATCCTGGTTAACCGTGACGTAGGCCATCTAATGCAACCATACAAGGGTTTAATTTGAGTCTGGGCCCTGTCAACCAGGCTGACCAGCATAAATGGATCAGACATGTGCTGTGCTCTCCCCTCCAGGGCAGATGAGAAGCAAGCAGTTTATACAGAAAATGCACTTAGTACTCAGTCTAAAAGGTGGAAGAAAGTAAAAGACGAAGGAGAAAAAAAAAGAAGGTGGTGATTAATGCAAAATGTGGGACAGAGAAAAAAATGCATCCTCAGCAGCCCCGATTTTTGCAAATACAGGATTAACTGGGGAAAAAAACGCTTCCACCAAAATGAGTGGCAAGCATCTTTTAGAAATAGACTGGAAGAGCTGCGTGTATTAGAAATCAATTCATGGAATCTATTTCACATGCATCAAATTTTTACAATCTTCAGAGTGCTGGAAAATGGTGGCGTTTATTAACCTTCTTTTGACTTGTGTAGTGTCAGAGAAGCAGACTAGTATATTTAATGATGTTTATTTTTTGGCTCGAAAATGCACTGGCACAAAGGGTTAACTGAGTGACCCGCTCAGCTGCCTAGAATTCATTCCTTGCAATGGTTCGCTTGTATTGCAAGTGTTTTGCAACCGCAGACTAGTGCATGCATTCGACAGCATGGGTTAATCTTGGTCTTCATCCAAGCCGGATACCCAAGGACGTCACAGCTCCCACTCCCAGCAGCTCAAATGAAGGCTGAATCAAGCACGCCAAACGTGCAGTGACCGGAAAAGCAATCAATCTGTTCAAGCGACACTACAGTGACTACAACACTGGAGTTGGGGGGTAACAAGCACGATAGACCCCCCAATGTCCCGGAACAGCTGAGCATTACAGTACACAGCTCTTACATTAGCATGTAACACACAGAAAGCATAGGAGAGAAGCAGACCCAGGAAAAGCTTTCCACACAGCTGCTGATTGCTATAATGACTTAACCCGTTCTTTGCTGGAACAGTGCTAATACAGCACGGCTGGCAAAACCAGAAGCAAAGGCTAGCTATTGTACACAGGCTGCTCTTCTCGCTTCTAACAGAACCTTATGGTGGGAATTATCGGCCAGATTTGTATGCATTTGGCTCAGAGTCCTCAGCTTTCCTACCATGACTTCATAGAAATAGTTTCCAGTAGGGGAAAACACAGGATTTTAACTACACTGAGCTTCTTCACTGCAAAGAGCGTAAACAGCAAGTACCTAATGAATATGAAACTTTCTTTCCTCCACCCACATGTGTATCCTGTAGTCTGGGAGCTATTCCTAATTTCCTAGGGAGCCAAACCTCGGCCTCCATACAGTAAATAAACAGGAGCAGAAATGTGCCACTGTCACCGTCCGCCCGGGCACTAAAGGCTCACCGCTAGTTAAAAGCATTGGGGCGTTCATATTAACGCAACTGTATACTTAGCAACTCCACACTCTAGCTCTTTTCACCCTGCTCCCCTGACTCCCAAGTGTCAGAAGGTAGTAAACAAGGCTGAACTGCTGCAATGATCTCTCGTGGATGCAATGTCTGAATCAGACAACTCAAATTATCCTATGAAGGGCAGAGGCAGTATCACTGTGACAGCTACGTAGGAAATCACAGGAAGAGGCAAGACAAGACGCCATATTCCAATATCATGACTGCCATTTTGTGGTCAGCACATTAAGTACATACTAGCATCGAGAAATGAATGTCTACTAATTAGACATCATAACTTAGACCAGGCAGTCTTAGGCTGGTCTTCTAAGTTCAGATTGTTTGATGCAGGTTTTGAAGCCAAAGCAGGGAGTGGCTCGTAAAATGGAGGACACATATAGGAAAGACTGAGTATTAGCTGTTCTTTGAATCCCCTCTTTGTTAGTTTTTGAAGCAGTTTTTGAGCCAAAGCGGGTTGGAAGGGAATGAGCAATATAAAGGAAGAACTTCTCCTTCCTGCTGGATTTACCTCTGGGTTTCGATCAAAAAAACTACAAAAACTTCTGGAAAAAGATGTGCGACTTCCCCCTTAAGGTCCTTGTATACAGGCCAATGCTCAGGAATGAACATTGCTCCTTCCCAATCACGCCTCAGTGTAGACATGCCACAGAATCACCCAAAAAACAAGTGAATGCTGGTATGTCGGGTGGTCACAACTTTTATGTTGGCAGCACATTGGTCCATGTAAACAGGGATGTGCTGCCAAGAAACGACAACTGTACCATTCTAATGATAATCGGCCTACGAAAATGCAAGTAACAAGTGATGATTGACATGCTTTTCCTAATCCATTGACACTCATTGCTGGGCAGAATAGCTTCCCATGTAAAAGGACAATAAAGATGCACCCTTACCACAGTATCACGCACCAATGTGCTTTTTAACACTTCCGTCAAATTTTACACCATTTACTGGTTGCGTTACTTTGCGTCAAATTTTTGTACAGGCTGGTTATGCTCTTGCTGGAAAGCCAAGCCACTTCCTAAGCCAAACCACTTGAGGCAAAGAAAGTGTCCAAAACACATAATAAATGTGATGTAAGGCACGTACACTAGTTTTTTTTAGTACACATTGAGCCAGTATTAGCTTAGGTAAATCTCCCCCATAGTGTCTAAATGGTATAATTACAGTTACAAGAACATACTGTACTTTTTTTTTTATTCTTCTATAAAGTATATACGTATTTGACATTCTGTAGTATTCTATATGTATCTATGTCTATATGTAACATCATAAAAACAAAAGAAATGCTGGGTTCAAGGGATGACAAGGGAACTGCCGGAATGAGAATACAAAAGCAAATAACCTTCACTACTTTCCATGGGCACGTGCCAAATCAGATATTACAACAAACTTAACCCGTATACTGCTGACCTGACAGCGCTTCCTGTGAGTCAAGGACATAATGTCCCAAAGGAGTGTTAAACTTCACTGGAGAAGGTTCCCATTTTAATAATATGGTAATGGGTACATACGTGGTGTGCTGATTTCTAGATACCACTGTTAGCGGCCTCTAAATTCTGGCTCACCATTAGCGTACCAGGTTACGTGTTGTAATCTGTGAGTTGTATGTATAATGCTGCACTCCGAAGGTCGTACCAAAATAGAAGAGGTATACTTTTCATTTAGTAAACCCTGCATTTACAGCTCAGAAACCAATCTGCATTGTCATGGGACTCCACTTTCTGCTAGTTCAGCTTTGGTGGCGCCAAAGAAAGAAAGAAAAAAAAAATGACAGTAATTTTAGAAGCGGCGGCTTTTGAAAACTGCGTATGTACGGGTGGGTATATGGAAGTGGCTCGCAGACCACACAGTGCTGGCAAACTGGATGCCCTCTCCACAGCACTGCTCATATATCATGATGCTTCCTCTTTCTGCCATATGTCGATATCCTATATCACAGTCCACTGTACTTGAGAGAGCGTTATAAATGAGGAGACATCTGCTGTTATTGAAAAATGCTTTGCTGAAAGACCACTGCAAACAGACCAGTAAAAACCCATCCTCTTCACCTCATTACAATTACGGCTCATTCACACAGAAAACAGATTTAAGAGGAATATGTATCAATTTCCTTTCCAATTCTTTCTGATTTTGTACCTATATTGTATTTGTTTTTGTTCCTTATTGTGTTCTGAGTTGTCTGTTTTTTTACCATTTGGATTGACAATTATTTTTTTTGTCATTTTTGTAACGTTACAAAAATAACAAAAAAAAAAATTGTCATTTAAAAAAAGTGAAATAGGCACCTGTGAAACTAGACCATACATGTATTATGCCCCTGTACACCAGAAGCCTTATAAACTGCAGTGCACTTAAATTTAGCCACAAGTAGCATATTTACATTGCCCGCGACATTTTTTTTTTTTTATGGCAAGGGAGGGTATCGGTGTATTGTGGGTGGGGCCATCGGCCACAATTTATGCTAGTTTTCTGGGGTAAATGACAATTAAAATCTACTCTAGCTACCAGATGGAAAAGATTTCAATCTAGGCGCACAGCCGGTTGGAGGATGCACGCTTCGTCATAAATTAAGTGCATCCCTCAGCAGAGCAAAGGATTTCGAGGACCGGCAGAAAAGGCTGCTCTCTGATAAATCACCCCCTATATGGAACAGTAGCCATATGGATCCATAGGAACAGAAAAAAATACCTTGAGAATAGAAAATTTAAAAAACGGTAAAGTGAATAAAACTATTTAAATATACTGGCACCGTTTTGCAAAATGCAAAAACAGAATATGGATCCAAGAAACAGGTGGTCAATGAGCAGAGTGATTAATAACCAATTCTGCCCACTGCGAAATAATGCAACCCCTTCCTTAACCATTTGCCATGTGCTAGCGATTTAAGATCAGCTAGCCGGGTGTATCAGATACAGCAAAAAGGGATTAAGTAAGTAGGCCAGCTCCAATCTGAAAGCATTTACACACTGGTATCTGACATATAATGACAGCATTTCCCTCTGACAACCAGGTACCAATGGCTTTACATGGCTAAAGTGTTCATTGTTCGTAATCCGGCAGTACATGGCTTCAGCCAGTGGTACAGATAGATTAAATTAAAACCAGAAAGGCTTCACTAAGCAAACACCAAAGTCTATTTAAATGAGTGAGATGTGTGCACATAAACAAAGACAGCAGGCTGACACGCCGGAGGAGAGTGACGCGTTACTTCAAGCACTGACGAGTCACCGAAAGAGCAGCAAGGGACTCATAAACCCTTCTAAATATAGTCAGTCATCTGTCATTAACCCATGTGTTAGCATCCAAAATGATAAGGCACCGCTCAGCTCGCCTGTGTACCAGGAGACGTATGCTAGCAGTATTTTTAGCAGATATTGCGCATGGCCTCAGATATTATCAATGAGTGCGTGGCGCCCAGAGTACCTATGCTCCAACCCAAATTAACAAAACAATAGATGCGCTTCAAACTAAAAAATGTTATCAGGAGTTCCTGAGAAAGGAACTGGAATCTTGGGACACAATGCAATCTTTATGCCTTGTCATGTCGCTATTGCTGGTGAAAATAGAACAATGTTTCTTACAATTTCTGGAAATGAACAGCAATTTACAGCCTTCTTATAAGTGATTACGTATGGAGCCGTAAAATTCAGCAACAAAAGCTCTGTAGTTGCTGATGAGCAGGATTTCTGTGCCGGGCAAATAAACCGAACAGCGGGTATACCCAATTACAGAGAGGTTTATTTTTTCTTTTTTATTCATTGGGAGTTTTGTTTGTGGTTTTGCTCTCACAGGTAAACTGATCACAATAGCAAAGACAGGTTGTGGTTCAGCATTCGGTGCAATTTCAGTGTTTATTGGGCCAAGTAGGAGAGGCGGAGTCTAAAAGCAAGAGAACTGTATGGGTATGTTCACACAGCAGATTTCTCAAAAATCCAATGCTGACTCTTCGATATCTGCCACAAATTTGCATTTGTACATGTCACTGCGTAGATTAAGTCCTTTTCAATGGAAATAATCCACATGTGGATCACCTAGAGTGGTATCTGTGTGGCAACCGTGGTATGAATGGACACGTCAATTGATTCTTTCCTGCAAAACAGATTTTAAATCTGCGTCATATGATAATAGTCCCTAACGAGGACGATTCTCATGATGGCGCTCGGTCCGTGTGTCGGCCGCATCTCCCGGACGGACTGCGGCTCCCCTGACTACATCATAGAAATTCAAGATACAGTCAGTTCCTATCTAATTGCAAATCTATTGTACTGTGCTCATATGATGATCCAGTCAGTTTGGGTCAGGGAAGCCGTAGTCGGTTTGGGAAATAAGGCGGACACACAGCCTGTGTTTCCCGGACTTGGTGCAGTCATGTGAATCAGCCCTAACCTTTATGGTAAGCAGTGAAATATATGTTGGTTAGGTTTGCTTTATATTTTTTTATTTTTAAATTAAAATTAGGCTCAGGACACTTAGTGGCTTAGTCCATAGTATGTCTATTTCTAATTAACTTTGTAAATCCATTGCATTACCCAATTTGTACTGACCCAGCGTCTGCATTATTTCCCAGAGCCACATTTATAATTTTGCTGGTTGTCACTCGAAACAGGTAACAAATTGTCTTCATATATACCCTAAGGCTGGGAACACACCTAGGCGTTTCCGAATCGCGCGTATGACGCGCGTTTTTGGATGCGCGTTTTTGTAACTAAGAAACGCGCGTCATACGCGCGATTCAGTGATTCTCCCCTATGGCAACATTGTCCATAGGCGCGTTAAAACGCCCCAAAGAAGCTCATGTACTTGTTTGGGCGTTGGGCGTTTTACAGCGCGTTCAAACACGCTGTAAAACGCCCAAATGTGAACCATGCCCATAGGGAAGCATGGCTTTTCACATGTTGTGCGATTTACAGCGCTTTGAACGCGCTGTAAAACGCTTAGGTGTGTACCTAGGGTTAAAGGGCATCTGTCAGAAGATTTGTACCTATGAACCTTGCTGACCTGTTGCATGTGCACTTGGCAGCTGAAGGCATCTGTGTTGATCCCATATTCATATGTGTCCCCACTGGTGAGAAAAATTATCCCCTAGGTGCAACGGAGGCATTGCAGTTACCCCTAGAGGCTCTGCTCTCTCTGCTACTGCTGCACCCTCTACACTTTGATTGACAGAGCCTGGCAGTGTAAATGTCAATGTCTAGTCCTGTTGAGAGGGCGCAACAGTTGCAGAGAGAACAGAGCTTCTGGGTGTAATGACAAAGCACCCGTTGCTCCTAGAGGCTCATTTGCATATATTAACACATTTTCTCAGCAATGCGGGCACCTTTGAACATGGGACCAACACAGATGCCTTCAGCTGCCAAGTGCACATGTAACAGGTCAGCCAGTTTCATAGCTACAAACCGGAGGACAGAAGCCCAGCAGTAAACCATTTATACGACATCAATCTCTGGGACCCGCACCTATCTTACAGGAGTCATCTGCCCCTGTACCACTTGGTGAGGCAGCTACTGGTCACCTGGAGGAAAAAGAATTGAGAGGTCTATCTGTATGCACACCTCTCTTCATTTTTGCTTATGTGAAACAGCTGAGCAAACTTGCACTGCCTTTTCTGTAACCAGATGCTGTGGTTAATATCTTCCTCACGAGCCCGGACAGTGGTTGACTGGTACCTATTCTTGACACAGGAGAGGGCAGTAAAAATGGGACCCATATTTATCAGACATTTATGGTATATAATGTGGAAATGCCATAAATGTCCAGGATGGGAATATCCCTAGCTCAGCTGACCACTTCCAAAATAATGATCCCTACACACAGCCACCCCGCCAATTAGATAATTGCCATAGATCCGCCTCCTTAGTCATAAATTCATTCTGCCATACATTTACCCTGCATGCCCATTCTGGGAGCCTTGCCCGGGACTACCCCTATGATGTCATCTTAGGATATATGGAAGAGGGTTCACGAGACAGTATCCATCCATATTTTTGTCGCTCTCTGTATAGGAAAGCACTGCCTGTTTACCAACACAACACCCCGACAAAGGCAAAAAAAAACACTGGGGGTCATTTATTAAACAGAAATATCCCTAAATTAGGTGTATTTCTGGCACAGATAGCAGCGTTGCAAAGGTTCTTTGCGGCACAATTTGCGACTTCCCCCCGCACACGCTAGGTCTAAAAAAGGGGCTGTGACAGGGGCGGGGAAAGTGTCTCTACAAAACTCTGGTGGATCCACCGCCAGTGCAGGCGCTGGTCTTAATAAACGTGCCCCACTGTTTTCAGACTCTAAACAATGTTCCGTGAGCCTAAAATGATAAATAAATGGGTATAAATGCCCGATTACAGGAAGATAAAAACAATCTCTGACCTCATATCTTTTGCCTATTCCTGATAGATTGTAAGCTTGTATGGGTAGGGTTGCCATATAATCCATATACAATAAGTTTACAGCCCCAAACCCTTGGGACTTAAGTGACGCTAGGTTAAAGCCTGGACACAAATCGCTGAAAGCACAGTGATCCTTTTTTTCTACATTTGCCATTTTGTCTTATATAATGGTTACAAAATCTTACACAAATAGTGTGCTGTATAAAGTACTACACAAATAATTCCTTTCTGATGATAAAAAAATATATGTAGAGCAGAGTAAGGGCCTGTTCACACAGTGTTTTTTTCCCCCAGAATTTTGGTGCGGACACCTGTGCCGAGATTTTTCCTGGTGGCCACGTCCATTCTGCCTCACATTCTTTTCAATGGAAGACAGCGCTAAAGATCTCTTTATACTGCGGCTCCGCGATCTTCAGTGCTGCCTCCAATTGAATAGAATTGGAGGTAGAAAGGACCCAGCTGCTGAAGTGGAATTTCGCGAAAAAAAAAAAAAAGGTGTGAAAGGGCCCCAAGTCTCCTAAATCTCCTTTTCATGGGGAACATCTCAACCAGCATCATAAAGTAGCGTAAATCAATGATTAGGGCATTCAGAACCTAAAGCCTTGCATCGCAAAAACATAAAGGGAGCCTGCGTTGGTTTGAAGGGAGGTCTCTGGTGACAATTCTGTACGAAGATAGCATGATATAAGTTTTAGGTATATAAAATACATCAATGAATCCTGGCATAAGCTAGCATCTAAAAACCCCAAAGGCTATAACTATTTTTTTATTACTCCATGGGATCATTAGACATGAAAGTATCCAGTAAAACGTAAGGTTAAATTAGTGTGCACTACCTGACAGAGAGGCTCGGCGTTTGACAAATGAAGCATAATACGGACAGATGAGAAGTTATGCACTTTTCCAGTCTCAATATGGAAGGCCCATCCTCAAGATCAGCCATCAATACTTGATGGGCGAGTGTCTGACATCTGCACCCACAAAGATCAACTGTTCTGCTGCAGCGACGATGCTGGAACTACAGTTCTGCGCACTGTGTGTGGATGGAGCTGGTTACTGCATTCCTGCTCCCACTCACCTCCCTTGGTGCAACACTACTGCAGAACAGGTGATCGGCAAGGGGTGCGGAGTATCAGACCCTGCCGATCGGATATTCGTGGCTTATATAAAAGTAATAGAAAATCCCTTTAACTTTAGCTTACGGTGCCAGCCAGCTGCTGCCAAGGCACACATAAAAGGATGGTGTGCGTCAAATGAGGCATAAATGCACATGACAAGAGCAAATCATTAGTCAGATCACACAGGAAACAAACAGGCACTTATGTATAAGAAGGACAAAGCTGAAATACAGCAGGCACAGGGGGGGTGTGCCCAAATGAGTATAATATAGTACCAAGACAAGTGATCAAACTTGGGGTTGTTCACTTTAGACAAATACTGCTTAGGGGAGATCAAATTATGTTGTAAAAATATATTAATGGATAGTACAGATGGCTTTCTAATGATCCTTTTCTACCAAGGCTTCTAACCATGACATCTACATCTAGAAGAAAGGCGGTTTCACCATAATCAGACAGGGATTCTTTACTGTAAGAGTAGTGAGACTATCGATCTCCGATGAAGGAACACAATGCAAACTGCCACATGATGTTGTGATGGTTGATTCATTCAACAAGTTCAAGAGGGGCCTCAGGAATGTTTCCCCCTAATATGGGACAATGGGCATCTGCCTTATATGTGTTTTGCCTCTCTCTAGATCAATACTGTAGAATTATAGGTTGAACTTGATGGACTGGTATTGTTTTTCACCCTGATGAACAATAGAACTATGTGGGGCGGAATACCTAACAGTTTGTCCAAGTCTCTTCCCTACTCATCATACCGCTTCACCGCTCATGAAATCACACTGGTTACTCATTCATCCCAAGGGTAAAACTAAGAGTTATTATTCAGTGATTGAATGACATGAAAGGCAGGAATTTACAGTTGGCTCAAAATACTGAGGGTACGACCGAGTAGATCACATCTAACTGGCAATGTAACCAACTTTGGATGGACACAAGGTGTATAATGTCCATCAGTAGTGGAAACGTTGATAAGGTGCAGAGCATTTCTATAAGCCTGAACAGGTCTAGTTAATAAACTGTAACTGTACTTTGCTTAACCAGTGAACGTTTACTGCTCAGCTGGGATAAGTGAACTGCTGAATGCAAAATCCTTAATTCAGCAGGATTTAGCAGCTAATTAAAAACAGGTCAAAACAGGTTTTTATTTATGAGATGCATTAAGGAATATTGTGACAGTGCTATTTTAGACATTCCTTACAGCCATTAATTTTCCTTTATACTACATCAGTTAGTTCTTCAGTCAGCAGCCTCGTTTTTACGTCACAAATATAGGAAAGCACCACGCAATGAAATGTAATATGAATATAGTTTGCATAATGAAAGCAATGAAAGATTATATATATATATATATATATATATATATATATATATACACACACACGTACGTACGTACGTACGTACGTACGTACGTACACACACACATACATCTCGCCACCTAACATTGAGCTTACAGAAATCATCAAAATGGTCAAGCCAATTTTCACCTGAAAATGCATGTGAAAATAAAGATATACCCGCACTTGCCTTCACCCCATGGTGCTTTTTCAGCTCTTCTTTTTTCAATATGTGCCTGTCAGTGGCTCGCATTTTCCGCCGTATGCATGAGCCATTCGGCTCAACTGGGCAGGCCTGCAAAAGTTCTCCTGGACGTGTCTGTCTTCTCCCTGGCATGGAGCGCATCCAATCAGCGTGCTCCGCTCTTAGCCAGGGAGAAGAAGCTCCAGTTCTCGCAAGCAATTTCATTCATCCTGCTGCCGGTGCCATCTTGGATTCCCGCGAGCAGCGCCGGAGGCGGAAGCAGGATGGATGACGCTGCTCGCCGCGGGAATCCAGGATGGCACCGGCACCAGGATGAATAAAATTGCTTGCGAGAACTGGAGCTTCTTCTCCCTGGCTAAGAGCAGAGCGCGCTGATTGGATGCGTTCCGTGACAGGGAGAAGACAGACACGCCCAGGAGAACTTTTGCAGGCCCACCCAGTTGAGCCGAATGGCTCATTAGCATACACGGCGGGAAATATTGCGGGGGGCACCACGGACAAACGGGGGCACATATTGAAAAAAGAAGAGCTGAATAAGCACCATGGAGGGCAGGCAAGTGCGGGTATATCTTTATTTTCACATGCATTTTCAGGTGAAAGGTCCTCTTTAAACCTGGAATAAGCCTAATATTATGAAGTGTATATATACCTACAAGAAGCATAGCCTCATTGAAGGATGTATTGAATAGGTTTTATTTGGGGCAATATGCTGTAGAAGGGAAGAAACTGATTGATTTATTATTTAAAAATAAGTTTAAATCCCTGCTCATTCTGGATCAAGTGGGCGCCCACACTCAAAGACTTACAGACTTCCTTGTGTGGAGCTTAAAGGGCTTGTCCCAATATTTAAACTTATCACCTATCCACGGGATGAGAGTCCGATTGGTTGAGGTACAATCCCAGGGACCACTATTGTACATGTCCCCGTATGAACGGAGTTGTGGCAGAGCATGCACACTGTTGCTCCATTTATCTCTATGGGACTTGTGAAGAAAAGCAGAGTACAGTATTTGGCTATCTCCTTCGGTCCCACAGAGCTGAAAACAGTGCTAGCGCACAAGCACTTTTGCTGTTCAGTTTATACTGGGTGACAAAGGTTCTCCATTTTCATGACCCCTGGGGTCACAGTGATCAAAAACTTATCACCTATCCTGTAGATAGATGACAAGTTTAAATCTTGAAACACTCTTTAAGGACCTATTAATTCAACCGTATTTTTTGTCCGCATTCAATGGGCATTTTTTGTGGATCAGATGCAGACCCATTCATTTCAATGGGGCCATGTAAACTGCCAACAGCACACTGTTTGCTGTCCGGATCTGTATAGGTCTATTCTGTAGCCCCGCAAAATAGATAGAACGTCCTGTTCTTGTCCGTTTTGCAGACAAGAATAGGCATTGTTAAAGAGGACCTTTCATCAGACTAAAAAATGTGTACTAAGTGTGCTGACATGTAGAGCGGCGCCCAGGGATCTCACTGCACTTACTATTATCCCTGGGCGCCGCTCCGTTCGCCCGGTATAGGCTCCGGTATCTTCTGGGACTTGGTTATACTAGGCGGAGCCTAGTACACTGGGTATAGTAGGTGTATCCCAGACTGTAGCGCTGGCCAATCGCAGTGCACAGCTCATATCCTGGGAGCTTTTTTTTCTCCCAGGCGAACGGAGCGGCGCCCAGGGATAATAGTAAGTGCAGGGAGATCCCTGGGCGCCGCTCTACATGTCAGCACACTTAGTACACATTTTTTAGCCTGATGAAAGGTCCTCTTTAAGAGTCCGCAAAAAAAGAAAAAAAAACGGATGCAACACAGGCATCATCTATATGTTTTGCAGACTGCATAATACATATGGTCGTGTGAATGCACCCTAAGGGCCCTTGCATGCAGCTATAGCAGTTTTTGCAGTCCACAATTCGCTGATCCATAAAACACGGATACCAGCAGTGTGCATTCCGCATTTTGCAGAATGGAATGTCCGACCCATAACAGAACTGTTGCATCCTTGTCCGTAATGCAGACAAGAATAAAACACATTGTATTTTTTTGTGGGTGCTGCGGAGCTGACATACCGATGCGGACTGCACATGGTGTGTTGTCCACATCTTTTGCGGCCCCATTGAAGTAAATGGGTCTGCAACTGACCCGCAAAAAATGCGGACTAAAACAACAGTCGTGTGCATGAGCCCTAATTCAGAGGTAGCCGCCACTCAACATGTAGGATTCAAGACCGGGTGAGTGGACTGTTAAGTGAATAAACGCAAGTTAAGGCTCATGCACAAGACTGTGTTACAGCTTAGTATTCTATGGACCTCTAATAGAGTACCTACTGTAATGTAGCACTGTATGCCGATTTCACACAAGTTATTTTTCCTTTCTGTGGATTCCAGATGAATCATGGAATACTCCATCAGAATTGTATGGCAGCACAGAGGGTCATACAGGCTCTCTTCCGATTGCATAAGGCCTTATCCCTGAATCTTTTCCCACTAAACTATATATCTGTCTGCTCAGCTCCTCCTGGTATACAGAAAGAGCAGCAGGTCCTGGATCCATGCGAGGTACAGACCTTGTTCTAGGTTTCTTACAAAGAGGTTGTCATGTACTATATTTTCACTTCATAACCCCTTTAAGAAATAGGTCCCTCTGCTTCTTCCACTCCTTTTTGGGAGGTCATAAGAGGTGCATTACGCAGCAAGCTAAGACCATGAGCTCAGGATACAGCATGACCCACAGTGAACTGAATCTGGAATTTGCTGTCCTGAGACGCAACATATTTTTGTATGCCTAGTCATACAAATGCTGGTATCTGTAGTGAAATAAGTGCCATATTAAGTATTGTGAGAGTGCTTGAGAAGCTCTACAATTACTGTTATTACAGCACCAAAGACTTGCCACCACTAAACTCAGAAACTCTACCGTCAGCTCCAGTTTCAAACAGAACTTGTCTCGTAGCAGAGTAAAAACGCTTTCATGGCAAACAATACATACAGCTGCAATTCAAATAAAGGAGCAACTTCTGCAATCCTCCACAGGTGCAATAAAAAAAATCATGGCTAACCTTTACAAAGCATATCTGCCAGGAACACACAGACCTCATCCGAGAAGGTAATTTATAAAATACCTACTGTGCGAGTGTGTGTGAAATATAGAGTGCTAGGATGGTGGCACAACATTTTTTACACCCTTGACAATTAAAATAATTGTCAAACATCAAGGTCAACCAAATTTTTTAGTTTGGCAAGGATTCCCATCACACGAATGCACAAATTCTAATATGTTTGTGTTCTCTTGGACCACATTTGACGTTTTTCTTCCGTACCTAAGAACGTCTTTAGAAAAAGGTTTGCTTATCTACTTTTGAATATACCATGTGATTACTCAGATAATATTGTTCTCCCTAGATTAAGCTTGTTCTTATTTTCCCGAAGTGCAATAAAAAGGTACAAAAATATCTTCCTGTTCTGCAAATGAATACATATTACTCATTCACAAATGTATATATTACATCCCAGGTTAACAATGCTTTGCATTATATGCAACTTTGATATTTAGGGATCTCCCTGATATGCCATAACACTATTAGTGAGGGTCTGACCTATGAAAACCCCTATGGCTCCTTCACTGTGAGGAGCAGTGGAGGTCCTAGCAGTCAAATCCACACAGATCAGAAAGTTAAAGGGACTGTCCAAAATATATTTTATTTGGGAAAGCCAGTACTCCCATAAAATAATAAAAGCACTTAAAGCCACCTTCCTACAGAACTCCGTTCCAGCACCACCACTCCATCCTCTTCCAGTGACATACTCCTGCAGCTAATCACTGGTCTGAGCAGTCTCGTGCAGTGACTGGCTGCAGAAGTGTATGAGACCCATCACCACTGCAACCAAAATATATTACAATGAACAAGACGAGGAAGGAGTGGCGGTGTTGGATCAACAGTGGCTGGGAAAGTATGTTTAGGTGCTTTTATTATACTGCAAGAGTCCTGCCAATTTCCCCTAATAAAAAATATCCACAACCACTTTAAAGAGGACCTTTCACCGGTCCAAAGTTTGTTAGGTAAAGCTATGTACATGCAGAGCGGCACCCAGGGATGTCCCTGCACTTACTTGTATCCCTGGGCGCCGCTCCGTTCGCCCGCTGTAGCCCCCGGTACCGGCGCACGTGCTGCTGATAATTGTGCCTTGGGAGGAGACATCCTCTTTTGCCCTGGGTGTCGTCTTCTCCCAGGCTAGAGCGCTGGCCAATTGCAGCGCTCAGCTCATATCCTGGGTGGTTGCCCGGGCTGATCCAATAATCATATAAAGAGAAGAAACAAATCACAAGAACGGTTTAAAAAAAATAATTTAAGTGGCTACTAAACCATGTTTGAAGAGGTTTTGCAGTGACATAATACTGACAACCTATTTTCAGGATAGGTCATCAATATCAGATCGGCATGGGTCTGACTCCCTGCATCCCTGACAATCAGCTATCTGAAGGGGTCACAGCGCTTGCGCGAGCGCTGCTTCCTCTTCAGAGTTTAACTGCATGTAAACTCTTTTGTAAAGGCGGCGCCGTGTGATTACAGCTTCTTGTCCCATTCAAGTGAACGAGATGAGCAGTTGTAATTTAACTGCGCTGCCACAACAAACAAGGCGCACAGGTAAACTTTGAAGAGGGCGCACGAGCGCCGCAACCCCAGCAATCAGCTGATCAGCAGGAGAGCCAGCCCGATCTGATATTGATGATCTATCCTGAGGATAGGTCATCAATATTATGCTACTGCACTACCCTTTTAAAGGGAATGCATGACTTTATTTTGATGCAACAATTGTATTTCTCATTTGAAATATACAGCCAACTCGAGTCATACCATATAAGCTACAAAGTAAGACAAAAACTTAAGGCATAGGGGAACCTAATAAACTTGGGGTCTCCACTATGGTTTTGAAATGACACGTTTGCAAATGCAACATTATTCCAATAAAACAATCTGTTTTTAAAACACAAGCCCCTTGCTCCAAACAAAAATAACCCATGATCCTTCTCTTTCACACTAATGAATATTAGCTGGAACTTAGGCAGAGGTAAGAGGGCCTCAGGAAAGCCATTTATCCAATTACTCCCATCCACATAGTAGCACGGAGTAACGTCCCCGTTCTTTAACGGCACCTGCAGCACATTTGAACCTATGCCACCACTTTTCCATTCCTTTTATACTATGCAATTTGTTTTTTCTCGCTCATGGCAACATCATAATAAACTTCCCAGATGAAGCTATGCTCTGGTGTCAAGATATGTAATACAAGAGCAGTGGCACTACTCTAGTGCCATATCCCTCACTGACGTACACATGAGAAGTATACGGAATTCTACAGACTGCCATTCTCTAGGGCATGTCAGTACCGATACTCACCATAGCAATGAGGCTACAAGACCGTTTTCTCAGTTGCATTTTTTATTCTTAGAAATAAATTAAGAAATGCTGTCAATGACATAACCATAAGCAATGACAAGTTGTCATCAAACAAATGTTAAAAATCTTTAAAAGCTTATGGGAAATGAAGACAACCAAGATTATTACATCCCTCCTGGCAAACAGATGATTTGGCTTATTCCACGAACAATATTACCATATGACATTTCAAATGAAGTATTGTAATATACATGCAATAAAAATATAGGTCATTTTTTTACATTACACTTTCATCTCTGTTGATGCCCCCTGCTGTTTCTCCTGTGGCCAAAATTCTGGTCCACCTTCTACAGCATTCAGAGGTGGACTAACATACTCAGTATCTTCTCTTCCCCTTCTGTCAGTGCTGGAGTAGTGATCTCAGAGAAACAGAGGAAGTGGTCCAGACACCCTTCATTCATCATTCCTACATCTAAATTTATAGAAGTACATAGCCATATCTTTCTAGACAGAAGAGAATGAAAGGAGGGGGCATTACATACTGTATGCATCTCTGGGGCTACATGTGACGGACTATTTTCCATGCAGGCGAGAATGGGGTTAACAAAAACGGATTGCCGTGCATCCTGGGACATGTAGGTGCTTCATTCTCTCATGTGACAAGCTGCCTACAGAAGGGAAAGACAGAAGCCCTCCAGATAATGTGGGTAAAGAGAAAAAAAAAAGTGAAAATTACACTGGAGAGCAGCATTTTTTGCATCAATATAGTTGAAATAATGGTGTGCATTACTCCAACTATTTGAATTTTTTATTACATTACATTTATTCAATCGACCAGAGGTCTCTTCAACTGACTATATAGAGAAATATCAGCTGATAAATCTAATATGGTGGTTCTTCCAGGCTATAAGCGACAGGAACCTGGCAATGACATACGCCACTCTCTCTATAGAAATAAACATGCATGCTTGGCCAAAACACTGCAATAGCTTTCGTGTGCCATAATGACTGAAAGAGTAAACTACCTTCTACGCATATGGCCAGCCTTGCGATCTGTATTTGGCAGATCAGACAAGATCTTGTCCAATCTTTACGTCTATCCTCCTGCTGACCACTACAAGAAGTGTGTGATATATCATGGATTAAGACACTTTATTCACATTTATCACAGATGTTACTACTACAGGGTCTTGCAAGTACAAACTATAAATAACATGTGCTCACGCTCTATTAAAATTCAGTCCCCAAGTGTTGACCTTGGACACCAGAGATGGTGGAATGAACATTGGATGTTTAAGCACGTTAATTAATATTTCTCTTAGCTCAGATGGAAGGAACTCGGACAAAAGAAAGCTGCACTGGCAAGGATTAAACACGTTTATCTCACAACTAAAACTGGTCACACGCGCCTGATAAAAGCAGTTTAAATTTGCTGGGTTTTTGTGGGATCGGCCAACCATTTAATGTGTATGGTGGCCTCGTGATCACTCACAGACACCAGGTCTCATTGGAGGAAATTTGTATTTCTATGTGTGAAGCAGAGCCTGGCTCCAACTTATGTACCTCTCCCCACTGAAAAAAAGTGGAGCTGAACATGCAAACGTGAAGTTGGGTGAAATACCATGTTTGGCGGACAGCTATTGCCTTTGCATAGCCAACTTGTTTGAGCCTTGATGAAGCAAATAGTAAGGGTTGTTCCTACATTCAAGTGAGAGACTTGATTGAAGGATGTAGGGTCGTTTATTACAGACAGAGCTGCAGTAAAATGCTAATACAACATCCTACAAGCGTATAATTACAATTTTGGCACACTGCTGCTCCCTATGTGCTCCTCCTTGGTGCGGTAGGAGAGGCTTTGGGTTCAGTAGATGCTCACGTGGGTGGCAACTACTAGTTCCCAACATGCACTGCTGACATGTACTCCAGGCTGTTCTCCTGCCCTGTATTCCTCCCCCCCCCCCATCTGCTGCCTTCCTCTTGTGCAGTTCATATTAATCGATCTTACTGCTGAGCCTAACATATCAGTTCCCAGTTATAGCTTCCTATAACTCCAAGTGCAAGAACTAAGCAAGCTTGACCAGTAAGCTGCAGCTGAACTACAGGTTACAACCTGATAAGGATGGATAAAGGCAATGTACAACTTTGGGGGCAATTTTTTATGATTGCATTTTAATCATTTTGGGTTAAAAAAAAAAATTCTTGGTCTTTATTAAAAATATTGAGCCGTCCAGTCACAAAGGTTAACTGTTTTTCTAGCTGTGTTAATAGTATTTGTTGCTGTCATCTAATAAACCTTCTCTCTAAATTACTAAAAGGTCATAAACCCTTATTTAAGCCACATTCTTTCTTATCAGTAAGATAAGAATTGAGCTATAATGAAAGTTTATAAGGTCAGAGATTAGAGATAATTAGCCGTCAGTTTAGCTGGCTGACAGAACAGAGTAAAAATTCAGATCCTGCTACTAGATAAACTCCGCCCTGTACAAAGAAAAAAGGATCCAAATTTTTGGCTCAAAATGAGTACAATGCAATAAAAAATTGCACCCAAAAGTGTACATAGTCTTTAAAGGGGTTGTCTCAGTTCAGTAAGTGACATTTTGTCACAGTACGGTTCACTGTGACAGTTTTGGCTGTGTAGGCTGGCTGCATGCTCTTTTGCGTACTGGCTGCAGGCCGAAACCTGTGTATGCTGGCTGCAGTGTCTTAGCTCGTGAATGTGTGTACTCTCTGTGTCTGTATCTCTGTTCAGTTCCTGTCTCTGGTGCCGTGTAGGCTGGCTGCAGGCTCTCTCACGTACTGGCTGCAGGCTGACTATGCTGTTTGCTTGCAACTGCGTGCTGGTTGCGGCCTTGTGTGTGAACAGGGTCTGAATATGGATGCTTTTCTGATTGTCACTGTGACACAGGTTTTTTGTGCTCTGGCGTACTGGCTGCGGTGGACTATGTGTATGCTGGTTGCCAGGGGCAACGTCCTGTACTGCAGCCTGTGTGTTTTGTGGTTCTGGTACTCCTGTTCTGATGGGGTTAACTTCCCCTGATCTATGCCTGGGAGTGGCTTTCAGGTGCCCTCATTAAGCACCTATATCTACCTTTGAGCTGTGGGGATTGTGGTCAGTCTATCTTCTGTCCAGTGCCTTACTGGGTGTAGCCCCTTGATGCTGACCCAGGGGGTTTCTCCTATCTGCCCTTGTTTGTGGCGTCACCTGGTAATGCATTGTTGCTGCTTTGTCTGATGTTGTTGGTACCTGTTCTGTGATGGTGTTTGAGGTTATGTCCTTTTCTGATCTGTACCTGTCCTGTATGATGTTTATGTTAGGGTCCATTCAGATGTCCGGTGCGGACCCATTCATTTTCAATGGGGCCAGAAAAGATGTGGACAGCACACAGTGTGCTGTCCACATCCGCACCTCTGTTCCGCAAAAAAATTCTCTATATAGTACTGGCGATGTGCGGTGTCCGTGTTTTGCGGACCACAAAACACTACGGATGTCTAAATGGACCCTTATGCTTGTCTGTTGCTTGTTAGCCTGGCAGTGCTAAACTGCTTCTGATCCTTGTCTGTCTGTAGTTCCTTTCTGGTCTGTTCCTATCCTGTGTTTGTCCTGCCTTCGTGAGAGGGTCCCTGGCTTCCCTGGAGGGGGAATCTTTTGTCTGTGTAGTCTTTGTGCAGCTCTGCCTGAGACCGCCATGCTTCCATCCCGCTTGGGGTCCAAGCACCTGCTTCTGTGCTGTTCCCGTTTGTCTTGTTGTCTGTTCCATGTGCTGTGTTTGTATGGGTTCCAGTTCTGTTGTCTGTTCCGCTGGTGCTTGCACTTGCGTGGTTCTCTGCAGGTAGGGGTCAAGTGTACCAGGACCTTCCTGAAGGTGCGACCAGTGAGCCCTCGGCCCAGTTCATCCCCACTACCAGGGACTCTATGAAGAACTGGGCTCCCTGGCTCTCCACTCTCTGGGTTTTGCCTCTGGTCTGCCAATGCATTTGGTTCTGTGGTAGTGCTACCACTATTGCCTACCTGCTTACTGTCATGTGTTAATGTCATCTTATTACTCTGTGAGTCCTTGGTCTGTTTTGCCTGTGTCCTGTTTGCATGACGTCCCAAAGGTCTGCCTTGGGCTTCCGGCACGTAACACGTTTATCATGTAGAAAAAGTTAATACCAGACACTTACTAATGTACTGTTATTATCCATACTGCTTCTTTTGCTGGCTGGATTCATTTTTCAATTACATTATACACTGCTTGTTTCAATGGTTACAGACCACCCTGCAATCCATCAGTGGTGGTCGTGTTTGCACAATATAGGAAAAAGCACTAGCATACATGCACGGCTATAGTCCCGTCCACAAAAGAGGCTGACACTTTTTCCTATAGTGTGCAAGCATGACCACCACTGATGGATTGCAGGGTGGTCTTTAACAATGGAAATGAGCAGTGTATAGTGTGTGATAGAAAAATTATTCCAGTCTGCAAAGGAAGCAATATGGATAATAACAGTACATTAGTACATGATAAATGTCACTTACTAAAAGTGAGACAACCCCTTTAAAGTCAATGGCTGGCTTGAGTGATGACGTGTCCCCAAGCAGCACATAACCAGCAGTGACGTGCCACTTAGGGACACGTCACCACTGAAGCCAGCCATTGTCTTCAGTAGCCTATGCGACCAGGTTCATACCCGGCCAGAAGTAAAGAAGCTGGGAAATGGAAAATGGTGGAAAAGGCAAGTATGAATCTTTCATTAGATGAGCTAGGGCAATAAGTAAATACACAATTCCCGTAAAACTTTAAGGTGCTAAGTGACCACTGAAACATCATAGGTAACCCAAGGTTATGTTACAGACCCTTATGAAGCCCAAGACATATATTATTTGCACTGCTATGGTATGCTATACAAAACTCTAGAGAATTTTACTTCTCATCTGTAACTTGCACAAGGAAGCTAGCAATCGAATTCTACTAGCAAAAGACTGCACAGAAGCAGAAATTTTACACAACGCTAATTAATCACTTTATGATCGCACACTATAGAAATAAATGGCACTGCAAAAATGTATGCCCACACTCTCCAGAGAGCCTAGGCATCATTAAGCCCATCTGTAACAAAGGTCCAAAGAGGGTAGTAGGTGCCAACCCAGTTTACAGAACATACACTACAAAGAGAGTATAATGTGCTGTATCCTATACAACGTAATTTTCCTTTATGTGAAATGCATATACTAAAAATATATATCAGATCAGCGATTTGCGGACCGCAAAATGGATACTGTCGTGTGCAGGAGGCCTCAGTCTGAAGGTACCAGCAGCAGGACACCTTGTTACCAGCTTATCATCGATGAACCTTCTAAAAGGCAACCCATCAAATTACATAATAATAACAAAAAAAAGTTGTACAAGTTTCCAATATGCAATATTACTATTGTTCAAGATCCAGACTGGCTGTAAATGAGTGAAAACATTCCTAACTACATGCAGGGGCTAAAAAGCTGTACAGGCCTACAGACAAGCCACTTTTCACAGCAGAGAGTATGCTTTATTCTGTCTCCGGTCTAGGCAATCAGCCTTTACTGTAGGACAGGGGTCAGCAACCTTCAGCACTCCAGCTGCTGTGAAACTATGATTCCCAGCATGCTCCATTTATTTCTATGAGAGTTCTGAGCACAGCAGGTATGCATGCTGGGAGTTGTAGTTTCACAACAGCTGGAGTGCCGGAAGTTGCCTACCCCTGCTCTTGCATGATGAATTCTATCTACACTGATCCACGGTAGCAATTGGGACGGACACCAGCGAGATTGGTGCTGCTGATGGAAGCTGTATACAATCGGTGCAAACTCTCACCTGTAAGAAACATTAGGCCTGTACAGTTTTCATTCTCTGGATGTAAAATGAATGTTTTAACTCATTGACAGTATGCAGAAATATTATAAACGATTAAAGGGATTTCAGACCCCCCCCCCCCCAAAAAAAAAAAAAAAAAAGGAAAAAGGCAAGGTATGTTAAAAAGTAAGAAAAGAAGCCTTTGTCAGGCTGCATTCACACGTCAGTGATTTCCATCAGTTATTGCGAACCAAAGCCAGCAGTAACGCCTTCTCCGAGATAAGGTATACGGGAAAAATACACACCTAGTTTGGGCTCACAATAACTGATTACATAACTGAAGAGTGAACTCAGCCTTACCTGTCTGATGCAGCACCACTACTCTGGTTTCTTTGAAGTGACGACATACCCGATTACCTCAAGTGGCTACTGAGGCCAATGATTGGCTGCAGCGATCACATCGGGTAGTCGAGGACATCATCGAAACAGCATGCATACAAGGATTAATGGTTAGCACAGGTGCATCTGTGCTGGAACAGCAGGGTATTAGACAAGTTAGTAAGGGAATCTTATTTTATACTTTCTGCCTTTAGCTACATTTTTGGTAGTCTCAGAAAAAAATATATTCGGCTTCAACAGCATATAAACATTCTGCAAAGTAGCAATGTTCTTTTCACAAGTGATCAGCTGGATCAGGCACCAAGGAAGGTATATACCCATATGTTTTACTGGTCTTACACAGGAATTACATGCCCATCCTTCATAGATCTGGAAAACTCAGGAGCTGTATAACTTACATTTTGAGTTTTGACTAAATTTTCTTATTTGAAGACAGGATAATAGAACAAAGATTATTCCAAGTCCTAAAATGCATATTTAGAAGCTCTAATCGAGCTGCAAACAGAATTACCGTAGAATCCCAATATAAAGCAGCAAAACAGGAAGCCTATACGATGCTATATATAATAACATTCCTTAAACACTGAAAGCCAAGGGCATATGTAATAGACCTCGATTTTTAAACACTTGCTACAACTAGGACATAAGAGGTTCAAAGCTCTAGGTGCAATATTCCAGGTATAGCACTTGTCCGAAGACAGGCGCGGGATGAAAAAATGTTACTATCTGAATTTCTCTCTTTAGTGCAGAGATAAGGTGAGGCCGCAAGTAAGTGCAGGAAAAGGAGACAGCATAATTAAAGGGGTTCTCCAGGATCCTGATATGTATGACCCATCTACAGCACAGTTTATTAATACCTGATCGGTGAGGGTCTGATACCGCACACTCCCACCCATCAGCTGTTTCCTGCATCCTCTGGTGCCAGAGCTAGCACTTTGAATATAGCAGAAGGCACAGCTCCGTTCAAGGTGTAGTGGCTGTACTTTGTTACAGCAGCTCAGCGTCCATTGAAGTGAATGGGAGCTGAGCTGCAGTAACACCGCACGGCCACTACACTTTAAATGGAGCTGTGCTTTCTGCTTCATTCAAAGTGCTAGCTCTGGCAGGAAACAGCTAATTGAAGCGGTGCCGAATGTTAGACCCTCGCCAATCAGATATTAATAAGGATACATAATCAATACCAAGAGCCTAGAGAGCCCCTTTAAGTCATCTATCCACCTCTACAAACTTTCAGTGATGTTTTGGTCTACTAAGTTCTATAGATTTGGGCATGTAGACATCAGAATAAGCAACATGTAGTATTTTTATGGTGTTAAGCATCTCAGGCTCTGCTTGTGTTAGACTTTTATAGCATTAAAATGTATTGGCTCCATGGAGCTAAAGTATGTTTCAACCGAAGTCGTGCAAGACTTCGGTTAGTTCCTACTGTATGCATATCTGCGTATTGAAAAACAAGTTAAAATAGCAATCCGAACTGGGCATTGGTATTGGCTGGTACCTCAGCCCAGTTCGGAATTGCATTTTTAAGTTGATTATCAATATGCAGATATGCATACAGTAGGAATTAACCGACTTACAGCGGATACAGCATTAAAATGTAAGTATTTGAACGAATCGCTCAAGCCCATTTATAATTCAGGATTTATTTGTGTACATCAAAACTGTGAAAATTGTGTGCAGTGTTAGATTTAACCTCATGAGCATCATGTATTCTGGATGACTGGAAGGTCACAGAAAAGTGAAAAATAGTGTACTTGCAAGGAAAAAGCCTTGAAGAAGACAGTTACTAAAAATAAAACAATACAAATGGTGTCTGTTTTTTTTTTGTTCCCTCACTTTCGATTTTTGGGCCCTTTTTTTTTTTTACAGCATTTTTTAGACAAAAAACAAAACAAAACACTATCTCCAGATGTTTTATGAAAGGCTAAGGGAAATATTAAAAGCAGGACAAACAGGTGTTTTTTGACATGACGTGTGCATTTGGGGACAATGTTTTTTTAAAACAAAACGGCACCATGCTCGCGGTATGGTGTTTTCCCCCTCAATTTCTGGTACTTTTGTGCCACAGACATCCTATGCTTTTTTTGCCCTGCTTGAAAAAACACAAGTGGCGTTTTTAATGGGGTTATTTGTACCAATGCCTTTGATCTAAAGAAGTAGTTACAGTACATACAATCCTATATAGAAAACGAAAGATGGACAAAAGGGCATTGAAAATCCTAGGGGCTAAAACACATCATTTACTGAAGAAGCCATAAAACTGCCTAAAAAAAAGCTGCACAAGTCGGGCACTTTTAGATACTTTTTTTTGGCAAAAGAAAAAAAACACCAGGACAAAAACAGTGCAACAGCTCCCTTATACAAGAACAGTTACTAGAGGTGTTCCCTACGTTTTTGTCTCTGCTAAGTCTACTGGTGCAGATCTAGTGAAGTTCACAATTATCATGCAGTTCTGTACTTAAACCAGTGCCATCATAACAGGATTCCTGGAACATTGAATGCCGGATTATAGGAAGTCTGTCTATTCTGTATGATACTTTGCACACAAACATTAGGTTTCAGCCGTTCAATGGACAAGTTTAGAAAATGCTGCAAGTCAAATTCTGGAGCTACCGCAAATCCCATTATGGATGGTTAATGTTAAAATATGCAGAAAAACTATGTGTGGTGGTTTCCAATAAGACAGAGGGGGGGGGGGGGTTAACCTGCCAAGGGTGTAAGGTTTTACGTGAGCCACCAACTCTGTGTCAGATCTAAAACATTCCAAGGGCTGGCCATATGATAACAGTGACCACACTAGCCATGAGAGGCGATAAAAGTGCCACCAACTAAAACTGCTATCATTTTATAAAAGCCCATAGAAGCCATATGCAGTAGTAAAGAAGATTATTCCAATTTATGACCAGCTACACAAAATAAGTGATCACTTTACACCACAATTTTCTGTCCAGATTTTCTACCCTTATTTGCAGAGCCAAGAAAAGATCACAAAAAATAGTTACAGGATAAACAAAAATACAGCAATAATGATCATTTATAACATAAAATAAATAATAAAAACAATCTTCACTGAGCATTTTTTCAACAATGTTTAATTTTAAGAAAAGAAAATTACAACCAAAAGCATCAACTACATTTCTAGATCGACATTTCATGCCAACTTATAAACAAAATCACAAAACAAACACAGGTTTTATTTGCCTAATTGTAAAGCGAAAACCCAGAAGAAAGCCTAGTAAACTTAATAAAGCAATCACAATTTGGCCTAGTGAGGACAGAGTTAAACCTAGACACCACAGTTCCCCTGTAGTTTCCCAGCCATATGCTGATACCCTTAAGACGCCATGCGCTCCAGCTTTATAAGCTTTCATCTCCAATTCCCTGTTTGAAACATGAACCGCCTGGTAACAATGACTCTCTGTGTGCCGAAAATCCTATTATTGATCCACCTACTTACCTTGGGCTGGGCTCTTCTTGGAAATGCGACTTTAGGGTCAATCTGAAAGGACAGGACATAGGGAAAGGAATGGGGAGGAAGAAAGAGAAAAAAATATATATATAAGTGAGTAGCTTGTATTCATCTTTCCCACATGGAGATTAATGGCTCATATTTAAGGGTGGTATTACAGGCACTTATCATTAAACTGTTAAAAAGGCATATGCTCTGCAGCCCCGACAAAGTCAAAAAGGGTTACTAGCCTGAAAACAAGGCACATTTAATGTGCTCCGCTTGTACCTTACAGAAATGACATTGATTTCCTTTATTACAATGTACTGAAAAATGACAACTCCCGCGCACACAAGAGACCCACTGATATCCGTATAACAAAGTGCTTCTTTCTCGCTCAGTGTGCTGAACAGATGTTTCAGCCCCACAGCTAAAACTTTAAAGTTATTTGCATGTACTTTATAATGCGCCACTCGGCAGAGCGATGTGCATACGATTCTGGATAGAAACCTTCAACCAGCAGATAAATCTGTGCAAAACTCAACCCCCTTCCCAGCCACAACTCAGAGCTGCCTGCAATGGAACAAGCTGCCGTCTCCACCTAATCACTGATAACGCGCACAAATACAGATGCCAATACCTGCTTCAAAACATAAATCCCTTCTGTTCAAAAGCGACATGCAGTCTATTACAGTTTAGGAATAAATAACTGGATTTTCCCTAGAGGACTTGAAATAAGTAGATGTTGTGGCTGGCAAGAAACTGAGTGTGAGCCTTCAAAATGGTTCTGAGATAAAACACAGGAACCTAAAGCAGCTCTACCGAGAGATCTGCTCCAATAGACCCCCCCCCCCCCCACACACACAATTAACTTGTCGTTAATAATGCCACCACATTTTGGCAGTAATGTAGAAGCGGTGCTCTACTTTGGTCACTGAAGATTGCACCTACGCGCAGGTTAACACTTACAATGATCTTACAATGAGGTTGCGACCCCTCTTTCGATACAAGAAGGGGCTGCGCTGCAGTCACAGGACAGTAGAATTATAGCACCTAAATATGAGCCATTAATTCCTATTTTTCAACACTTCACACAAAAACAGCCAGATTGCTGTGACATCTCACAAAAGCATCGTATTCGAAGGCAACAGGTGAGTTTTTTTTCCATACAAGACTGAAAATAAAGGGTTAATTCTAACCAAGCAGGGCAGTAATGTTTGCCACAGACCGGATAACACCTAGGAAGGTCACTTTTTTTTTTCCTGTAGAAAATATTCCCTTTAAGACCTATATGGAAGTCACTCACCCTATGCACACCTACCACTATCACAAACAATAAAAAGGTCTAAAACACACGCACACAAAAATAAAAAGTTAGTCATAGACAAATTCGACTTCCTGGATCTACAAATCCGCTAGGAAAAAAAAACGACTAGCACAAAGTAGTTATTCTTAGGTCTGTGGGCCATTACCTAAAATCAAAGCTTTTAACGTAAGTGTAAACAAGAGCGGTGACTCCATGCCAAAACCAACCGAGCTGTCTCTCGCACTGAATGTTGAAACACGAGTCAAAGACTAGACAACGCTACATTAACAATAATCAAGAACGTGGTGACAGACACAAACATACCATTACGTCCCATGGACCATCTGCCTTCTCCTGTACCGCAGCCCACGTGTCCCCACCACCCTAAACAGTAAAACCTTTGGCCTAGTCATGAAATGATTATCGATTAGCATCAGCACCGCTACATTCATGTGCCGTATACATATAAAATAACACGATAACAACAACAACATCATTGAACAATGACCAAGCAACAAAAAGAAGCGGGCGTGAAGTTCTGGGACCTGGAGGGGACAAGTTGTAGACCTAAGGGCACGTTTTTTCGCCATGGGTAGATACACACACAATGAGAACATACTGTAGCACAGGTCAGTAATTACACAGTCACCACAAGAACAATACATAAGTGTAGTCATACTTTCAGCGTATATCCTGGTCTCTGTAGGCTTCCTTTTTGCCTATTTTCCATTTCTACCAGTAACTGAGCTTCTCTGAATGAGGACACAGTTAAAATTCTGACATTTAACAGTTGTTAAAAAATCCTTTATCTAATCAGTGTAATTAGCTCACCTTTCCCTCCTCATTAAGCACGGCACTAGCAATACAGGGGATCTTTTGTCAGCGTCCTTTCTCCAAGCTTTGTTAAGGCATAATTAAACTGGGTAATAGGGTGCAAAGAAGGCTATGTTTTATCCTTGTGCTTTACAAACACAGGAGAACCTAAGTGAGATACATTGGTAGACCTTGTACCAGTCTCTCAAAAGGTGGACTCCAGCAAACCGGCATCTGACACCTCTCACAACAACACAAACAAGTCAAATGTGATGGCGAATGGACCAGATTTGACTTAGCTCTTCTGGCCTACCTAAGCCCTACAGCACGATACGATGGGTTGACCTATAGGGGTTAAGTGGTTTATAGTCTCATACACCGACATGTAAAAAGCCTAAAAAAGATTCCCCATTGCTAAAGGTGAAGACTAAAAGGATAAGCATTAAAACAGAAGCACGCTGATGAAAGGAACGATCAAGGTGTAAGGCTGAAACTTTAGCCACAGCATTTATGAGGTCCACAGTCAAGTGTCTGGTGGACACACCAGTATAGCAAGCCACCCAACAGAAAAGGAAAAGGGATAAAAAAAAATAAAAAGAGAGAAATTGAAAAAATAAAAAGCACAACATACCGTCTTGGAATCTAATTCATGGTGGGGTTGAGCTAATACTTTATCTACACTTGCGGGATCTGCAAACGTAACAAAGCCGAAGCCTCTGAAATCAGACAAAGAACAAGAGAAATGACAATGAGCGCTAAACATGGAGCACAGATACAACGTGGAAATTAAAAAGAGGCAAACGATCAAAGAAAAAGAAAAAAAACACAAATACACTCATTTGCAGATTTAAAAAGTCACCTAGAAGAATTGATAAAGGTAAGAGGCTGTAGGACATGTCTACTATGGTCTTCTGCAGGAAACAATCATTTCAATGGGACTAATAAATACGTCAATACAGAATAATTATTGTAACATATTTCACTCCGAATCTTAGGACTGTGCCATCTTAGATTGCATGTATATATATATGTACCAAGGCACCGTTTCAGGTTTCACTACCTGGGCACCATGCTCGATGGGTACCACCCCGGAGACTGAGGACAAAAAGTGGATTTACACACTTGGTGAAGGGTCCAGGACACGAGCTGATTTCTGGCACAGGGAATTTGGAGAGAAGCTGTGAGACAAGGGGGCGTGTGCCTGACAACTGGAAGCGTTACATCCAGATGCTATCAGGCCACTGAAAAGGACCTATGCCCTCCAGAACAAGTTCTACACGCTTCATACGTGACACACGGACCTTACCTGGATCGCTTCGTGGTGGGGTCTCTCATCACCATGCATTCTCGGATTTCTCCAAATTTGCTAAAATAGTCTCTGAGGCTGTCTGTGCACAAACAGAAGACATGACAGCTATCAGCCAGGAGCGGGGAAGAGTCCAGCACCAGCCACCCCCCCACCACAGACTAAGCCCCAAATAGCGATAGGGGTCGAATAGAGGACTCGGAAGGGGGAAATAAATAAATAAGGAGGAGAGGAGAAGTGGGAGGCAGGAGAAGAGGAGAAGCTGCCAGCTGGAACAAAGAGCCAGATCTTCAGAGAGGGGCAGCCTTACCTGGGGAGGTCTGCCAGCTCAGGCCGCCGATAAACATTTTACTACAAGGGGAAGAAAACACAACACAAGTCAGCACAGATGTCACATCGGCCATTTTGACGTGTAACTTACAAAAGCTTAAAGGGAGAGAGATAGAGAGAGAGGGGCAGAGATAGAGAGAGATGCAGAAGACAGATAGAAGGGGATCAGCTCCACACACAGGAGAGGGGAGGCCCCTGCCTCTCATGACATCAAGGTGTCACTGAAGGGGATGCAGAACAGTCTCCTCTCCCCACACCCCCCCATCCCCTGGAACTTACCCGGGGTCGTGCTGAGAATCGTTCGGACTCCCGGAGGTGGCCTGGCTCCCATCAGCCTCCATAGCCCCTTGACACAGTTTCAAAATTAAGAATAATAACTAAACAAGAAACAAAAATAAAAGCTGAGGAGCAGAGAGAGAGAGCGGAGCGGTGAGATCAGGGCAGAGCGGCCGCAGCCCGGCTCTCTCACACAGACGACAGCGGCGGCGGCACTCCTGCACTGGGACTACTGTGTGTCACACAGGGAGACAGGCAGCAGCTAAGCTACGAGGAGCCCACAACACAAGATTATTGAGCCGGGAAGAAGCTCGTCACACGTGGGATCAGCTCAGCATTGCTCTGCCCCCTCCTCCTCCTCCCGCCCCCCGGCAGCAGTGGCCCCTCCCCCTGTCTCCCAGAGCGCCGGCCGTGGGAGGGCTCGAGGAACGTGGCCGGTGACGTCACGCTGCCGTCCCACCAGTGCCCGGCTCCAGCTTCTGGCCAGTAACAACAAGAAGCGGAGCGGCGGCCGTGACGCGCTCCAGTGTTTGGATACAGCGCCTACGTCGTGCACCTCGCCGGCTGCTAAATATAGCGCCCCGGCGGGGGCTCGTCACCTGCCTGCCCCGGAGCCAGTGCCTGGAAAGTCAGGCGGAGGACCTGCCGCCACTGTTCACACGAGAAACGCTTGTGCCAGCGGTTTTACTGTAATGCTGCACATAGATGTAGCGGTGCCCTGCTCTCGGGACGGTGCATGCCGAGCAGCAGATAAGAGGACCGTTTCTCGGGCTGGACTCACACTTGCGTTTTTTTTCTGCTAGTTTTTTTCTAGCCTAAGCAAGCAGTTGGCAAAAAGACGCATCAGAGCTGCATGTGTGGCTTCACTCTGCATATGGCAAGTGGGGGTCATCTACTAATGTTCTACACCTGTTACTTGACGTCGTTTTTTTTAGCCTTTTCCAACATAATTTTTTTCAAAAAGTGTGTGGGAGAGGAGAAGGAATTATCTCTCAGATTCTCTAAACTAGAGATCTCCCAAATATACGCATTTGTTGTGGCCCTTCCCACTGCGCAACATTGCGAGAAACCTCTTCCAGGTCGGACAGTAGGTGGCACAGAACCCCAGCTGTGCTAAGTCACGTAGGTCCTTCTATCCGTGGCATCATGTTGGCTCATATACCCACCTTGGGTGGGAGTGTGACCCCGTAAAAACCTATTGGGCTGAGGTACATGAAGTATTCGTGAGGGCTCATGCACATGAACATGTGCGCCCCGTACTGTGGACCACAAATAGCCGTCTGCAATGCACAGGCACTGACCGTTTGCCCGCTGTTTGCGGACCCATTCAATTGAATGGGTCCGCGATCTGCAATATTCAGTCTGCGCCAAAAAATAGAACATGTTAAAAAAAAATTGCAGTGTAGAGGCACGGACCAAAATCCAATGGAAGCGCTCTGTATCTTGCGGACTGTGGACCCTTTCAAGGGATACGGAGCGCGCACGGCCGGCGCCGGATCCGGTGTTTGCAGGCTGCCGTGTGGGCATGAGCGCTTACAATGTGTCCCATGGCTCCTACAGGAACTCCTCAATTGCTTTTTCTGAGTTTTCTCGCTTACGCCAGCAAGGTTTTTATGAAGACCAGCGTACTCCTTAGTAAATGACCCCCCATGGGATTTGACCGCTACGCCTCCTCTTATACAACACCCTGAGAACTCTCTGGGTTTTTTGTTGTGGCATTTTTAAACATTTTCTTTAGAGCACCCATTTAACCAGAATCCAGAGGAGGACTCCTCCTCAGCTTTAGGGCTCGTGCACACAAACGTATTTTCTTTCAGTGTCCGATCCATTTTTATTTTTTTGCAGAACATATGCGGAAACAATCATTTCAATGGGTCCACAAAAAAGACAACAGAAGTTACTCCGTGTGCATTCCGTTTCTGTATGTCCTTTCCGCAAAATAATAGAACATGTCCTATTATTATCCGCATACGGTAAAGGATAGTACTGTTCTATTAGGGGCCAGCTTTTCCGTTCTGCAAAATACGGAATGCACACGGAAGTCGTCTGTATTTTTTACGGACCGCAAAATACATACGGTCGTGTGCATGAGACCTTATGGACATCCCTGCTCGTTAGGGCTCATGCACACAACTGTAGCCATTTTTGCAGTCCGCAAATTGCAGATCCACTAAACACGAAAACTCCCTATGCGCGTTCCCCATTTTGCGGAACAGAACGTCCTGCCGTCTATAGAACAGTCCTATCCTTGTCCATAAAAAGACGTTCTATTTTTTTGAGCATGCCACAGAACGGACATATGGATGCGGACAGCACGCGGTGTGCTGTCTGCATCTTTTGTGGCCTCATTGAAGTGAATGGGTCCACATCCGACGACAAACAATGCGGATTGGATGCGGACATAAAATACATTCATGTGCATGAGCCCTCAGGCTGTCACTAAGGAGATTTGACACTCAGAAGTATGAGAAGGTTGGGTGACAACCTCTCTGTGGAATGGTGGCCATGTTAGGCGCTGTGCACACAGCCATCAGCAGTTCCATCGCATTTGATGGGAAGAATAGTGCCACCTGCAGCAGACGGCCACCATGACAGAACCCTGAGACTATGTTCACATGGAAAAATCAGCGCCAGAGAAGTCAGTAGCACATTACCAGCTGAATACAGGTTGTCTCTGGTGGCAGATTTATAATTTGGTGGATATTTTAGAGGAGTTTACATGAGTATTACAGTTGTTTGGTTAAGGTTTTCCTTCTTCCCTATTGACTTCTGTGGAATGCTCAATCAAATCTGCTTCCATTAAGTAACGTGTCACTTCTCAAGCGTTTTTCAAATCTGCTGTTAAAAAACCTCTACCTTTTTACACTGTGCACAAGGTGTGTAACCTTAACGTCAACGGGAAAACTATTTGAGTTTTGGTTGTGGATTTAGCAGCTGAAAAAAAAACCCTTTTCCCCTGCTGAATCAGTGGCAGATTTTAGCTGTGTGAACATACCCTGACGGTGCCTTCACGCACTGCTGAATTTTCCGCAACAAAATCCGCACCATAAAGGCATCCTCCATTTTAGCCTATGGGCATGAAATGTGTCAATACCTGCGTTCTGTTCCGCAGCGGAATAAAACGCAAATAAAGTTTTGTTGCGGATTTCCTGTAGCTGAATGTCTCCATATATTTCCATAGAGATGTAATCCGCAATAAAAAACACAACTTTGAAAAATCTGCACCTATGGATTTTGTTGCGGAAAATTCCGGAGTGTGTGAAGGCACCCTTATAAGTCATCAAGATCCGTTGTGGTGCACTGTCTGTCCTGTGATGTCTGGCTTCAGTTGCTGGAAATCACGTGTGAACAGAGTCTAAGTTGTTACCCTGCTTTTTCAGAATGTTAAATAAGAAACAAACTCATAAATAGCGTAAAAAAAAAAAACCTGACAGAAGAGGATGACTGAAGGACAAGTGCTGAGAAGAAATCTGTTGTAGGAGCTCATTGATGTG